>DWRA01000743.1:0-21508 GCA_018250295.1 Spathilepia clonius | reverse complement strand
AAAACTAAGTATATATTAATATAAATCATACAATATACCGTTTTGTTGCGACTCTCACTAAGCGGCTATAGTTGTAGCAATAATATGTAATACAAAAAAAAGATTTTTTTATAAGGTATTATTGCTACAACTTTATCGTTTACTTTCACTGCTAGAACTTTGTCGCTTAAAAAGATTTTTTACTACAGTCGCGATTGACACAGTCTGGGACGTTCGCGGGGAGACTCGGTGTGTCGTGTGTCGCTACGTTTTACGAAGCACTGTTAAATAATGTGTGTTCTTTTTGCGTGACGCCAGAAATGCGTACCGGGCCGTTTTGTATTTTTATGAGTCGTACGAACGTGTTTTATCTGGTGAATGACTCGCGTAGTACATAATTTACGAGGAGCTCTGACGTAAAAACTCTGCCTTTCTTATTGTCGTGACGTGCTGCGAAATGCTAATCTTTTGTGGAACAGCACCAGACAAAGGTTTTAATATTCCATGATGTAAACGGTTTTATTGTATAGACGAGCCAATTTATTCTGTACATTACGCGAAAACCCTTACGTATATATAGGTACTCTAAAGCCACTTGTTTTGTTTTCCAACTTCAATTTAAATGTGATCCTGAGTACAAGTTCAGTTTATCGAGATGCGCTCTTTCCTTATCTGGCTGTCGTTTTATGGCGGAGGAACTGGATTCCTGCAAATTGTAACAACCTGCGTCAGTCATTCCTAGTGCACAAGTAATGAGAATTGCGTTCGTAGTCGACTTCAATCACAGGTTACAATACAGTAACACAAAAGTTAATCTTCTCCTTACCATTAAAACTTGTAGCTATTGTAATGTTCAGTACAATAAAGGGTTTTAACTCAAGCAGTAAATTGAATATACGCTTAAAGGGTTCGAAGAACCTTTATATTACAGTTTCTCTATTGAAGACGCTGTTAATTCGTAACGTTGATGTTTCAATATAATAGTGTTTTATTTCAGTATGGCTATGTGGCCTATGCCTATATCAGTTCGATAGAATATACCTATTGTTTTGTAAAGTTGTACATGTTCTTTTTTCTTTAATTATAGAATTACGCCTACAAGAACGTCAACCTAAAAGTTAAATTTGTAATATCAATTGTTCTAAAATGCGTTGTTTAGCGAATAAGCGATGTAAAATATTGTTAAAAATTTGGTCACAGTCATTTTTTTATTCAAATAAAATGTTGGTGTTATTTTATTAATGAGGGTTTATTTGTTCAAAGGTGAAACGATTCAAAATCGGTTTCATACTTGTGAAGATTACTTTCCTGTACATAAAATTTTAGTATAATATTCATATAGAGTAATAGTAGCGTATGCAAGTATAATCTATCTTAGGATTATCTAATGATCTTAAGAATTTATTCACAGTAAAGTATTCGGTTACACTTGACGATGACCGATACAACTTAGACCGCCGGTCGGCCAAACAGTGCGCGTTAAATCGGCATGTAGTAAATTTGGCAGTAAAATTCCTGATCACAGGTACATTAAAGTCAGTCGTCTCGTTGTTGAGGGATATAAATTCTGATTGGTTTCTCACAAGACGTTGTGTTTCGAACGTTCCAATCCAATCAGGCGGACGTCTTGTAGAGCGTCAAGACAGGATAGGCAAGAGCTCAGTCGGTTCGACGAAGAACAATTGGTGTTTGCATAGAATTGTGCATACATTCCACGTAATCTAATTAATGAAACGGATTCAGTTCTTGCATAACACCTTTGCTCGTGGCACGTTTATAACCCGAGTGCTATCGAGGCTGATCTGACTAATCTGACTCAGTCGTGAAGCAGTGTGATGAGATAGACAATTCTTGGCTTTCAGCAATTTGTGTTTTATATAATTAATATTAGTAGTGTTTGTTTGTTAGGTATATGAACCTTATTTGGTCGTGCTTGATAGAGTAATATATTAATTACTTTATAACTATTTATAGACTTTCCATAAAATAAAGTCTCGTGCCTATAATGAAAAAAGAACAATAATGTGTAAAATGTACAGATGTTTAGAATAATTTTCTTTTTGACATAATTGTACTTTGTAGTTTAATACTTAGTTGTGTGAAAGCTCAGTGGACCGCATGTGCAATAAAGTTTAGTGCCGCTGACGTCAGCTGGTTTTGAGATGGGCTGTCACCCGAGCGTGATGCACCGGGTTATTGGGATTTTCCAACCAACTTGCTACTGTGTACTGTTCACGACACCTGCTCGCTTTTTATTCAAAGTCTGCCTGAGGTACGCACTTAGTATGGCGCGCGCTAATGTGCACTCAAACCATATGATGCTGCGATAACATACGAGTCTCGTACCCACTTTAGATGTGCGGTAACGAAATACCATTTTTGTGAAGTACTGCCGCGCGGTGAACGTTGCACGCATTTTAATATAGCTGGTTCCGCTGAATCGCTCGCCCCCGTCATGTCAGACACGAGGATACATCCCGCCACATTGCCGCAACATTTACCCGAGTCGTGTGCTCGCCAAGTTTTGAACTCGGTTAAGCTCGACGGAATAGCTATTCTGAAATTTCAGCAACGCATATGCAAATGTCAGCTCTCGACACTGATTGTACGAGTGGCACGGGGAAAATTCATGCATTTACATTAAATTCACCGAAATTGGATCCCGCTGTCGTAGCTTATATACGAGCGTGGTGTCACGCGTGCAACGCTCCCGATATTTACGATTTTCAATCGCATCTGCCACGAATCACTGCACGGTACTTATTGTTCTGAATATTGTGTGTGAGCTACAAATATTCACACATCTAAAATGTGACTGCGCTTTGCACTACGTTTAGAGGAAACTTGCAATATGTTTTTAAGAAATTTATTATTTTGAATTACCAAATTTGAATTTTTTCATAAACAAAAGAACTTGCAGTCCATCTGATGTTAAGTAGTCAGTGCCACCAACGGGTATGTGTAACCTCACTCATATTGAGCTTTGAGGGGTTCTATCAAAAGCCGATCACAATTGCGTTTCCACTCTTGAAAAAAATAATACTATTGTGTAAATCGCCGTCATCCACATTCTTTTATCGAAACGTAGAACTTCTTCACGCCAAAAATGGTGTGACAATTGTGCCTCCTTAGAATGAACGTACAGGATCCACTTCTAAGTTACCTTCTAAGTTATTGTTCATTTATAAGTACGATTTGCTGTATACATATATGTACATATACATGGTGTTGTGGTAATTGCAATATGTTAGTGGGCTCTGGTATAACAGTGTAGTTCACAAGGGCTATGCTCGCACGAAAGTCGTTAAAGGTTACGTACATGTGTAGGGTAACGACTAATGATGTAATTCGTTTTGTGCCTATTGTAATTCCTAACACGGACCTTTATTGATTTAAATAGTAAATAAATTATTTGTTGCTTACTAGTAAATATTAGCGTTACTAGCGTTAAAAGTAGTTCAACGATTTGCTGTGTATTTTCTTTCGCGTCGGTATAACTTCAGCGCTGCATATAATGAGTTGTGGGTAACATTAATTACGGTTTTAGTGCCAACTTTATGACTCTACCTTTATGGCACTCTCGTAAGATTACGTGTTCAAGCTGATTACCCGAGGCTTATTCGCCGATGACTCAATTCTTCAATTCTCAATCAAAGTGCTGACTTACTCGGTTTTATGACCAAAAAACGGTTTTTACTTTTGTTTACTACTGATATTGTTACATAGGTATTATGATTTTATGATGGTTCCGTATCTATATATTTTTGATTTTGAGACATTAATGCATATTATAGTAAATTAAGGATAGGTTTAAAACCAAAAGTACTAAATCGTGTAATTATTCAAGCCTTTCGTGAGTTGAACTACTGTTTAATATTTCACATTCATAGAAGTAGGTCGAGCTATGACTCAGTGTCATTTCGATTTCCAGTAATAATATTTCAGTTATTTAATATGGAGTTAGGTAAGTAATTATATTCATAATCTATACCGTGTACCTATAAGCCTATTGGTCTATACGATAGATTTCGTAAACTTGTTTTTGTAACAAGTACCAAATTATATATATTACTTTTTGTATTATATATTTTGTATTATATTTAATAAAAAAAATGGATTGTAACACTGATACATGTTTCCAACTAGATATAGGAATTGCTTTCCTGAGATCTAATTGTGTCGGATCGACAAGTGGGTTGACCGTTCTCTCTAATTTGTGGGCAGTGCGCGAATGTCTAGGAAGGGCAATAAATTGACGCGGGGAGATCGATAGCGGCGCTCGCGCACAAATCAAACGGCACGTCAAAACAATGGTTGGTGGCCGCGGCTGCGGGGGCGATCGTGCGGCCACCCGCCGCTTATCGTCAAACCGAATAAGGGAGGGCGCATAGTGAAGGTGCTAGGGCTCGTGTGGTGATGGGCTAGCATGCAAGCCTCGGACTGGTCAGCCCTCTTTCATTATTCCTCTTTGTAAGCGATCGACACATCAATCTTTTGCATTATCAAATCTCTGTTTGTCATTAGCTGAGCCAGCGTAAGATGAAATCTTTCGTAGAAATCTAATAAGCTCACTAAATTAATGTTTACACAGATGCTTGCTTGTTTCAAAGGAATAAGAATGAACTAACAGCTTCAATACGTATCGAAATTATTAGTAAAGGTAGTACTATATGTACGTATATGCTTGGTACAAGTAGGTCACAATAAAAAAATAATTACTTTGTCACGACTTCAAACCTATTACCCAAGAGCGATATCTTGAATCTAGAAAATGTGTTTTCGTGTAAAATAAATGTAATACTGTTGAAATTTGGCGATTTCCCTGTGGCATCTGGTGTACGTATTTCCTTTATCCTGTCGTAGCAGCAACATACGCTTTCCGTGAAAATTTATCCGCTAGCGGCGTGTTTTAGAATTTGAGATACAAAACGGTTCTGAAGCGATAAGTCGGTCTACTTTCCAACGAGGGCTGTGAGATCGCATATCTTCCCGGTGCATACATCATGCTCGCCTGCTATTTTACTTGAGCTCACAACTCAATATAATTTATTTAGGTTCATGCATCTTGCCTGCTATCTGGGTTAAACAACATTATACTTGTATTCTGGGCGTTTTCGGTATTTTATAAAATAACTTTTAAAATACTATGCTCTGGTTACATTCACCCGTGGGTACGTTTTTTTATGATGATAGGCAAGTGGTATAAAATTTTGCTTTTCTCTGGGGAAATTTTCAATAAATTATGTACTCCCAAGTACATAATTTATTGAAAATTTCCCCTTATATGTCTGAAGATTTATGAAGTCTGCCAATCTGCACTTAGTTAGCGTGGTGCCTTAAATATTCCTGTTGTAAGCAGTATGACTAAATATGTTGACGATTAATACATAAATCCTGAACAATTATAGTCCAGTAAAGACTTTGTCGCTCTTAATAAAGTTACATATGCTGGCGTGAATTTAGAACCCAATTCTTTTTAATTGTAGAGATTTGACAATTAACCTAATAACTAGTTTTTTTCGCCTTTGAAAAATATATAGAAAAATTTACTCTAAAGAAGTGAAGCCACTTCGCTTAAGTGCATTCAGAAATCAATTTGTGACTTTCAGATCCCGCCGCGCTGACACGACCGTCGCATTATGAAATTACTCTAATTCATTGTGAGTCGTAATAGATATCGAGAACCTGTTCGTTCGGTCAAGTGGCAGTGGGAAAAAACGATGAATGAAATGCAAGTAAGTTTTTGTTGTGTTGTCACTGCGTTTCCGGCGGCCGGTCGGAGCGCGTGGAGAATCGCCGTACGCGTCGGAGCGTCGCGCACTCGATCGCGCCCCCGACACGCTCCAATGATCATTGACGACTGAAAGACGAATAACTGATCGTCATGGGACCGAACGGTAACGCCGCCGTGCCTTTTATCCGATCTAATAATCCTCTACAAAGGCCAAACGTACGGTATACATTGTTCCTACTGCGTCGGTTACGTTCGAGGAAAATCAAAAAATCGTAGATTTAAATTTGAATATTTCTTGGAAAGCAATAGAAACTGTTCTAAATAAGTAGTAAATCAAAGTGTCTATAAATAAAATGTAAAAGTAATTTGTTAGGTTGCATAAAAATGTAAAGGCACTAAATCAAACGTAAGGAACCAAACTAAATAAAAAAAAAACATGTTAAGTGCGGAACCCATTACTGCGCTTCGTTCAACACTCACTTGGCAATTTCCTTCCGATCATGACACAATAAATAAATACAGAACCCATCGATTGCCTTAGACACGAATGACTTCAATCCTAAAAAGTACAGAAAAAATTGTCCAAACGTACGTTAACATATTTCTTACTTAAACACTAACATTTGATTACAAAAACATCGCGGTGCTCCTTTATGAAAAGACAGAAGAACTGAGGGAGATTACCTAGCGGGATATTACGAAACTGTTCACGTAGAGTGCTCATCACCGAGTGTATTCGCCGGGGAACTGAAAAAAGCAGTAAGGCGACGCAACAGGTAGACGTCCAATTAGAGGGAGCCGCAGTTGAGTGGTCGACGCGCCGCGCGACACCGAGCTTTGACGAGGCCTCAACAAAAACTGTACCCCGTTTCGCTTGCCGCCACCACACTCTGAGCTTTTTGCGCCGTAAACTTGTCAAGCGCTTCACTTTGGCTTCGATCTCCTTGGCATAGTTACACTTTTTAAACAACGCTTGCTACTGAAGTATGCGTAAAAACATCAGCTTGATTGCGCTCAGAGAAAAAAATCTTAAGGGTTATTATTGAGCTCGTTCTCTTAACATATGCGCAGCAGATCAGTGGATCGTTATAATTTATGGAGGCGAACTTACCTCGATCGCTTATCGATTAATCTTCGATGAGCTCTCACTAACATTTTCAATTTAACTGGAAATATTACTGGCGAGTTATAAATCACGAGTGTCCTACCGCTCCTCGCGACAATTTCGGGAAGAGCAGAACTTTAATTCTTAATTATGGCCTTGCTCGCCTTGTCATATTTATTTTACTTTGTGAAATTATCTCTGAAGCAGTTTGGCAATAAATTTGCTCGTGTGATCAGCAATTGAGATGTTAATGCGAGAGCGAGAACATCAAAACTGATCATTTATGATCATTTTTTAGATCTTTAAGTTAAAGCCAAATATATTGGTACTAATGATATGATGAAAAATTAGTTTTCATACGTATATTATAATTTTTTTCATGATTTTGTATATAATAATTGCATATTATTTTTACTTTAAGATGTATTAATTTTGTACGTAAGCTTTGTCTGTTACATGCAGGTATACTCGTATAATTATATGGGTTTTATTAACATTTTCTACCAACCAGTTCAGTTGACTCCAGGAACGTTATCTAAATTTGCAACTTTGTTTAAATTTTTGGAATGTTAAAAATTTTAATGGAACCTTGAAACGCTCTCACGCCTTTTACGATAACACTTGAAAGGTTGAAATTTCAGTCCAAAATAATACTCGTTATAAGTGACTTCCTAAGGTTCTACAAAACAAACACTTGCAGTGATTTTGTCATTAAAGCGCACACATTAAAACGCAATTTTTTCGGACATTTCTGTCACAAGTGATTCCGATTACGATACAATTACGGGTATTCAACCGTTCCGCGGGGGCCTAAAGATTGTAATTTTATAGTGTTCGTTGACTTCAAAGTCCAGTTAGTTGAGCGGATGAGCGTTTGATGAAGTTTTAATGACATAATCCCGATACCGCTGACTCGATTAACCTGGCTACTGGAGCCTTGGAACACCTATCTTTACGCGCAGTTGTTTAGTTATCGAGTGCCTAGTGCCGTATTAGTCATTATCCACTAGATCACTAGTAGCTGCATCGCCTCCAATAAGTGTTTCGTCGATTTATTGCGCTGCGTCGTTATTGATCATTCGCTCTGATTACACGTACTCTATTAATGTTACATACAATGTAATATACAGGTATCTACTACATTCGTAATTGTTACAATAATGCTGGTACGTTTTTCGCGGTATCTAGTGGAATTAGAAGCTGTACGTTAAAGTGCTTGTTAAGTAAATATGGTGTAATCATTTTTTTAAATATTATAGTTTCCCGAATATTCTTTAAATTAAATGTAAATTAAAGAATGTATAAATTACATGACACATTAAGATACTTTGCTTATTTAGATATTAGACGCTTTGTTTTTGATGGTACCTCTTGTATTTCGACCCCGGCGGCTCCATCACCCCACCTATTTTTGTCACACAACAGTATTAAGTACTGTTGTATTCTAGTTTGAGAGGTTCCAATTTATTCCTCAGGGGTTGATCGACCTTGGGTAGGACTCTAATTTTCCCTGGAATTGATTACAAATGTCCATGAGCGGCTGTGGCCACTAACCATCAGGTGGACTCCATGCTCGTTTGCTACTTTTATAAAAAAATGATCTTTTAAATTATCTAATGGGGGATACGGTACATATGTATAAACATATACAAAAGAAGAGATATAAAAAGAAACATTGTTCAAAGATTTTGGAATAGGTCATATAATGCGTGACCGTTTTAACTCGTCCCCATCGCCCTTCTTCGGTAGCTATAAAAACGTAAGCCGACAAATTAAGATTGTAAGACACATTTATACGCGTAATATTTTATGCTTTTTCTTTCTGATTGCTTGATTTACGCTCTGCTACGGTCATTTCGTTCAGGATTTATAATTCTGGAATTTGCATAATATATGGGCCATGTAAATGATGTGGGCTGTTAATGTCGCGTATGAAGATGTCGGTGGACACGTTAGCAGTTATCTGGATTGCCGACGCGGCATTCCGATTTGAATTACTCACGTGCACTGATCGTGACACCGTAACCTTTTACGCATTAAATAACATATCAAATCTGTCAGGATCTAAATGTGGTTCCGCCCATAATTATTCTTACGGTTAACAGGTTGAAAAGATAAGTGTTAAATATTTATAATATTTTTTGCGTTGTTGAAGATTGTGTTTAATTTTAACACATTATTTTGCCGCTTAAAATTGTATGTAACGGTTTCCATATAGACAGTACTAGTTATGACCTGTTCTAATTACAGTATTTGTATTAGGTATGTTAGTAGTGTTTGACGAAGCATTAATGATTGAGAGGAACGGGCTTGAACCTGGGGTCGCGCGTGCCGCGCTGACTGACAAATGTAAACGACAATCGAATTTACAATCTAGGACAAACGCTTTGACAAGCCGGCCAGAGGTCATGTATTGAGTGCTGAAATTTAAGATGGTAAACTTGATGGTGAACTCGATTTGATATTTATGCGCAGTAGCTTAGAAAATATCTGATTATAAAGAGATTACATTTATATTTATATTTTACTGGATTTGTTTAAGGTTGCAACGCTTTTTATTCCTCTCTACTGGGCGCGAAACTCGTTCTACTTCTGGCCTGGAGATTAACATTTCTATGCTGTACTAACACGGATTGGTATATTAAGGTACGGGTTAGTGACCATATGCTGCCGTACTGCCTGTTATACCGTCGTCTCCTACAATGTTTAATGACTGCTATAAAATGATAACAACCGCGATTGATGGTTTAATGTGTTTTCTGATGCATGCAATTGCGCATGAAATCTTGTAACTAATGGTCACCCACCTAAGTTATGTTCGCGTCGTCGTCACCAAACATTGTAGTCCATTTTATGATCTACGACTTCTATACTACGTTTAGTTTTAAAATCGGGTTGTCCCACATGGCCTAGGGTATCTCTTGGTCTAAAAGAACATCAAGCCTGCATTCAAAGGTTGTTGATATATTGTTTTGCAATATTGTTACATTGACGGTTTAGCCATTAGAAGGGAGTAGGTTAGGTTTGACCCGTTACTAGCGATATTGTTGAGTGAGTACTTTACTCTCTCTATGGGTTTATGTATTGTAATAATATCAGAACATGAACTGTAGTACTAATAATACAGCTTAACAATTATGTTGCCCATTTCTGTTATCTGATCAGTACATAACATTTTCTTGCCTTTAGAGTATGGCATAGAAAAATCTATTAAGTCAATGATACATCTACGACCATACGAGTATATACAGCAAAATCGTATCTAGTTCGAATGTGATAATATATTGTTGTAAATGAAATTTTATAATAAAAAATAAAACCTTCAGTTAAAGCATAACCCGTTAACGCAATAGATTTAACTACTTCCGGCACATTGCGTATGTAAGCATTGTATTACTTCTTAGGAGAAAGTTAAGAAAGTTGTGCTTGAAAAAAGAATAAGTTAAATAGGTAATTAATAAGTATATTGCAGGAATGTGGGTATGCTCTTTATACATGCTGCATACTGAACGCATTTATTAGCATATATAATAAAAGTGCACGATATGTAATACCAGTTCTAACAACAAATTAACTAGCGTACATAAAGATTAGTATGTCAATTGTGTATGTATTTCAGGATTATGTTAAATATTTCTAATGTTGGTACATTTACCTCTCCAAAATAAATATAAAACTTACGGAGAGCAACATTTAATTTTGGTAGAAAATTTTTATTATTTTCGACTCACATCGCAATACATAAAAAAATATTTCTCTTGTTAATAGTGCTGTTTAATTTCTTTTAATAATCCTATTGATATTGGTCAAACGTACGTAGTTTTAAAATCGTAAAATGATATTGTACAGGCCAGTAAACCATTATTACTTTCATGCTGAAATAACCTAATCTGTCAGCGGAAACGTGTTAACATGTGTGTTGAATTGTGAGCTGTTAATGGTTCTAGATTTTATGGCTGCGCT
Source organism: Spathilepia clonius (assembly GCA_018250295.1). Classification (NCBI taxonomy): domain Eukaryota; kingdom Metazoa; phylum Arthropoda; class Insecta; order Lepidoptera; family Hesperiidae; genus Spathilepia; species Spathilepia clonius. Next base: position 10,727 of record DWRA01000743.1, on the reverse strand, counting down.
GGTTGAAACCCTTCGTTCGTAATACACCGATCGTAATTGCGCTCTTGAACGAATCGTTTATCATTATTAGAGCTTTGAAATCGCTTCCAGATCGGATTTATGCCGCGCCTAACAAGTACATTCGGAAGGGTTTTGGCGATAAGTTTTCATTTTACGTCGTAGTATGAAATGCCACTGGTTTAGACAAATTTGTGTTTATTTGGTAGTGTTAATAGTAATTACTCTCAATTAAGATAGTCTTCCTTATAACGTTGTATAGCATTAGAATAAATAAAAGTTCGTTAAATTATCAATAATAGGATTTAATAGATCCCCGAGAAAAAATCTTATAGAAAAATTAGACGTAATCTATTTTATTAATTATTTGTATTGCATATGCTTAAAGCTACATGGCACTATATTTTGTTTATTTAGACGGACCCCAAGAACAAAATGTTATAGAAAATAAAGACGAAATCTATTTTATTAATAATCTAACCTCGATACAGTAAATTCGTAAATTTTCGTATACGATTTTGTTCTAGGGGTACGTCGAAATATTTTCCACTACTTTTTGGAATCATAATGGACAGAGCCGTTTCCGAACCAATTATATGTATCTATAGAAATATGAGCAGTTTCTGAAGTTATTGGATTCATTTAGACTCCATAACTAATTAATACAAAATTCATTTACTTAATTATGTTTTGTATTGGCTATGAAACGTGGATGTTTTATATAAATGAGGCTTATTTTTATCCATATTCGTGCGTTCATATTTCGTGGTAAAGTAATTAATGATAATTTGTGGCCCGATAATGCAGGTGCCGAATGGACGCCGGGTGTCGCGGTGGTCGGAGTTAATTACTAATAGCTGATGATTGTGTCGAATTATCCGGTTAATTTATATCACGATCATTGTAGGACCATAAACATATTATCCTTCTCCGTAGTCACAATAATATATAAAATTTACATAATACCTCTACCTAATAATGTGAACGTTTTAACTGTCAAGCGAGCGGAAGACGAATGTTGAGAATTTCTTTTCATTAAGCCTACATTAAGTACATGTGTATGCGTTCGTCGTAGTTATTCGTGGAGGAAGGCGATGAAACCCAGGGCAGCTCACAATAAATCAACGCGCTACGACTGTATTTCTTTCGTAATCAGCTCATATCGGTGCTCGCGGTTGTGCCCGCCTAATTATTGTCGACTTTTACGATCGCCGTAACGAGTTTTCACTTGGAGCCAATCACGATTTTACGGCGTTGTTGCTCAGTTTTAATTATTAATATTTTACAGAAATAATCCTTGATGCGTCCACAAAAGGTTCGTAAACCAAACGGTCCGTTGATAGCTGATGTTATCAAAATAATCAGGCCAAAACTTTAATTACGATGTTACGTAACAATGTGTTATGTAACTTTAAGATATTTATGGCCCGAATCTTAAACTACTGTGTAGTGTAAGTAATAGTATATTTCCTCAATTGGATAAATTAAATAAAGTTGGATTTTAAATAGTTTTATTTGCATAATAGAACCTTAAACTTGATAAAAACTCATCGGACGGTCCCCGCTCGAACGGAACACAACCTTATTTATGATCGTATCTCTCAAGAATGCTGGCTACTCTTGTTCCACGCCGGCGTCTGTATGTTTTATGTGCAGGAATCTAAATTTCTTATCTCTGATATTAACATATTGATTATGCTTCCCATATTGATGTGCGACAGACAAGGCGATCGGAGACCCGTACACGAGTATCTACGTTTGGAGGTAAGCACATATTTAGAACGTTGAACTAGTTTGTTACGAATGGAGTTTGCACCTGAACGTGCTCGTTAAAAATAAATTAACATCAAGTTCCATTTCCATAACGTACGGAACAACTTGTACATCTGCAATCGTATTGTAGGCACGTTGCGGAATCGTGAAATGCCGTGCTTGATAACGTTATGATTTGTTGGTGTTGAATTAAATAAATAATTCGATTTCACGACATCGGCCGGCTATATGTGTCGTAAGATTAAAGTAAAAGCTATCCCATTACTATAACAACACTAGCGGCAGCGAGGCGAGCTCACCACGTTTCTCACATCATCTTGATCAAGTTATCTCGGAATCTAAACACAGCATAGATGCAAGATGCGATACCGGCTCCCATCTCCTCAGATGTCGAGGTGTCTGGATATTAGGAGCGTAAGCAATTTGTCAAGTTCGATGTACGTTTTGTTAACGGTATTCTGTTCAGTGAAACGTATATCGGGACCACTGGTGTTTGAATCGAGATCGTCATCGGTTTAATTTCGTTCTCAATAAATGTAGGTAATTAAATCCCGGTCGACTTTTATTTACAATTGATATTTTTAGTGTGTCTGTTTTGATTCAAGAATAGAAATTTACACAGTGGATTTAGATATAAGGACGCGGTCTAGGTGTTGATGTAGTTGCCGTTGTGTGTGTCTTAGTCGTTCATTCTTAAGGGGGCAGATTCATATGTGGTTAGGCCCCGCTGGGTACTGCCACCACACATTTTTCTACCTAATAACGTCAGTGTTACGCGCTGTTGTATTTTGCTATGAAGGGAAGTATGCTTATTCGAGGTGTTCCAACTTAGTCCTCAGGGGTAGTAACGCATCTGTGACCGACCTCAAGTAGGTTTCTAATCTTATCTGGGGTCCATTACAGATGTCCATGAGCGACCGTTGCCACATATCTTTATTTAGACTGCATGCACCTTTGCTACTTCCATCTTATAAATAAAACATAAGTGTGTACGGTTAAATAAATAACTTAGTTTTGCTTCAGTAGTGTATAAGACCGGGTTATTTATAAAAATAATATGAATATGCCTGTTTAAAAGCGTTTCCCTTAATGGTCGGTAGCCTCGTTATGATAGTTGCGACTACCATGTAATTGTTTCATTAAACGAGACGGCAGACAATTATGACGGGTAACATATATGGACATACAACTTTTGTTGATGTGTGGTGGCTTTTTCTGCTGTTCTTCCAGACAAGGAATTCTGCGTGACCTTTAATGGGGACTAGTACTAAAACTAGAAATTGTACACTAAAAAAAAGTCTAGTGTATGCTCTAGACTTGTATTGCACGTTTTCTAGACTAACATATATTTTATCACATTAAAGTTAAAGTTAAGCTACTTAGTACATGGTTAAACCGACTTTTAAAATCACAGGTTCTAATTGTTTTCAGTGCTTCTGATATTATGATATAAATAGTGCTTTCAACTCATCAGTAGCTACATAGGCTGAAAAATAATTGACTGGAAATATAAATTGAAATACACACAGTTTAGTTACACGTCTTTTATTATCTTCCATAATATTGAACTATCTAAGGAAAGCCGTGATGTATAGGGGTGTGAGTTTCCCCACTACAAGTAATAATCTCGTAGCCAGTGTGTGCCATGTGACGCCCAAGGAGAAGTTGTGATTGCTTACTACTTATTGTTCGTCTTCACAACTTTTTGGTTAAGAGCACATACCTTCTGAATGTACGTTATTAATGTTCAGAAATTGGCTATTTGTATGACACTGATTTTGGAAATTACTTGAGTCATTGTACAGTGTTTAATTCAGCAAACGATTCACTTTATTGGCGGTTCCAAAACAATTTAAATACGATAAAAATAACGAAACGCTTTTTTATTTATCATGCGCTCGGGACGATGTGTTATTAATATCATTTTTCGAAAACGCCTGGCAAATCTTGTCCATATACGGCGAGGGTTTGACAATTTATGAAGCAATCAGCCGTTTCTTTCCTGGGTTTATTTGGGTTATTATTTATTTTATTCGGAGGATGGTGCTGGAAATTGTTTCGAAGGTTACTTAATATTCATTGATCCCATCTTACGATTTGTTTACGTCGGCGAGCGTAGGCGCCGAGGCAAGGAGTCCTCAAATTAAAGCTTAGAAGAAAATATTTAAAGGCGTTTACAAATGAATCAGTGTGAAATATCGCGTACGCATGAATATTACGGAAGTAGGTAACAAGTTAATTGTAAAAATTTTGTTGCATAGTGTTATGATATATTATTGAATTACAATCTTACAACCTCCTATGAGACATGTTAGTCAATTAGGATTACTTTTGTAACATTTCGTAAACAGCTTTTTTATAGCTACCGTTTATGAAAGTTCTATGTGATTATCTTTCAATTTGAGTAGAGGGTAATACTCTACTGTTTGTTAACGCATACATTCAATAAGTTCAATAATTTTATGGAATTTTATTTCAGTATTCTTTTTCCGTTTTCTCTCATGAAACAATTTATTACACATAAATGTTTTAAGTTTGCGACGAACCGTTTAGAAAAAATATATATTATACCATACGAGTCCTATAACGTATGAATTTAATAATAAAATGCGCCGAAACGACATCTTGAGCTGCGACGTAGGCGGATCTTGTATACATATATATTTTCTTTCTCCCTAAAATTAAAAGGCATTTCGAGCCCGCCTCGCACAGCGACCGGTTTCATACTCCCCGGGGCTTCATGAGGTGTGAATATGGAACCCAGCACTTTTACCGTTTCACTTATATTGACAATTTTAATTGGTCACTTTGGAATCTTTAATCGCTCATTTCGGAAGGAGATTTAAGTACCTGCTGTATAATATGAAACCACAGTAATGTTAATTAAATTGTAAATTTTTTGTTAATATTAATTTGGATAGTCTGTGACGCCCTTTTTTAATATTCAATCTGTTCAGTTGTTGCCTACCACAGATCACATTAAAAAATTCTAGTAAGCAACACTTGTCAAATATCAGTCTTTAGTTGGCGATACATTAGATAGATTTGTTATATATTTTATATATTTCATTAGTTATATATTTCTAATATAGTTACATATATATGTTAAATTATAAGTTGATCTTATATCTTTTAGGAATTATTGTCTTCTTTCCTTAGGCTTAACAAAGTCAGTTATTGTATAGTATTATACATATACTCTATGCTTCATCGCCTTTCTATTTCTTGAGGAAATAGTATATGTACTTACGTCATTTTGAAAATGTTATTGATTAAAAATGATTTGATTTATTCTATGTGATTATAACGTAGTTATTCATAATTTCGATGACTACGCTCAGTAGTTTCATTTGATACGAATTATCCCATTCCTATCAAGTATTAGTTATACTTTGTCAAACCGTTGACGCTGGCGTGAAATTAATAATTTTAAGATTTCGATGCTATGGTGCGTACCTACTATTAGTCAAAATTGTTACTTGAAAGTGGAATCAACTTCTATGATTTATATTTTGATCGATTTCAATACAAAAGTATGTGTAACAAAAGTTTAATGAGTTCGTACAATTATGAATGCGCATTACGTGTATCTACGGGCGATCCTTTTGAAAAATACATCTGATTTCTGAGGAATGAATAAGACATAAGAGCGATAAAACTTCTTGAGTTGTTGTCTAACCTATAAAAACGTTATCCGTGTGAAAGAATTAAAATTAATTTAAATTACTTTGGACAAGTAAATGAACAAAAGTATCGCTAGAAGGAGGCGAACTAATTAAAAGTTCGCCTCTGTACTAATAATTCGTTTGAGTGTCAGAGTTTTGCGTCGTTAATTTTAATTAAAGAAACGCGGAGTGGAGTTTGTAATAATATTAAAGCATTGAAATTGGTGATCCGCTAAACTTCGACATTCTGTTCGCGGATGACCGTCCATTCGTTTTAATTAACCCTTCCGTGGGTCTCATCTGCCGCGTTATTAGAAAAGTTTCAAATTTTTACCAAGTGCCCGGTACTACCACCGGGATAAATCAATTATGACAAAGGGTTACGGCGACACTCGCTACCGACTTCGTAACTTGTGAACAAAACTTCTCTACTTCACTTGCCAAGGTTACTCAGCTTTTCTCATAACTTAAAACGGGAAATTCTGGTATATACAGTTATACATATAAATGTGTAATTGATTTCTTCGAAACACCGATAGATAAAACTGTTAGGGCATACTGATACGTATCTGTTATTGGTATTAATTTAAAGAGATCTTCATTCATTCACTACAAAAAGATGGTTTCCACTGTTTGTAAGTTAAAAAAGATGGTCGTTTGCATGCAGTCCATCTGATCGTAGGTGATCATTGGGCCAACCTTTGAACATCAGTAATCAACTATATTAGAACGGGGGTTCTACCTGTAGCCGATCATAGACGCGTAATGAGTAAGATGAGTAAGACAAATAAAGACTGTTCCTTGCCAGAAATCGGTATGTCGGTGGCATTTCCCAGGCCGAACGGATGGATGGCTGAATGGATTTAAAAAAATTGCAGCGTATCTACTACCTAAATACCGAGTTGGATTAAATCAGGTATTTCGCACGTTTTATTAAGTTATTTTTTTATAATTTGCAGCGTATCAGTATAATTTATTTTAGAATGCCTAACATTTTTTATACAAGGTTGTAATGAAATAGGTAATCGGGCAAAACACTCGGACCAACAAAGCGAAACAAGATATTATAAACTAAGTCGTAAAATAATCAACCATAAAACTTATATTTGTCGAGGCGTGGGTTGCCTTTTGTATTTAAACTTTTGAAATTATTTTAAGGTATGTAGCATTGGAAAATATAATCCGGTTGCGACCCGAGCGTTGTAAAAGTAAGGTTCTATCGGGAAGTCCCACGTTGCAGAATGTTCAACACTTTATTGTCTCTCAGCTAGATACGAGTGTTTGAATAAGAATGAAAAAAAATAGACGATGGTTCATTGTTTTAGCTAAGTATGGATTGGTATAGATTTTATTTTCTTTTAATTAGGTTACTTTCAGATATATTAATTTATTTATTATCCGAGGTTGGCCACAGGAGCTTTGGTATTCTTGAGAACTCCGTCAAAACGCCCCGTGTCTCTTACTCACCTTTCAAACAAGAAGCGTTTGAAACTGCGGTTATACGGCGAAAATAAGTGTGTTGATGGTGCTTCCGAGTGGAAATATGATAGGCTCTATTAATATTAAAAAATCCATTTGGATTTAGAACAAAGGGATTTCAAAGTACCCCCATAGAAACCCACAAGTTATTCAGAATAAACATCAGATTAAGGAAATGTTTGCTACTTTTATATGCCACAAGAATGTTCATAGTCATCAGGTTCATTTGAACTTGATTCGTTCGTACCCAGTTCCTAATTCCGTGCGTCCCTCCCCTTTGTCCACTTATTAATCCCGGCCGGTTTCTTCGCGTCTTTGATTAAGACTCGCCGTGATGTATTTCTTGCGCGCTAACCTAATGGAAAGGCATACGTCAAGTGTCCACGTTATTGGCTAGAGGATTGGCTTAATGGTGCCGATGGCTGGCATGCAGTAAATTTTGTCATCCCCTTTTTTACACAATATTGCTAGCGACGTGTATTCATACGCACACATTTTTGCAAAGGACTATTACTGTAGCCGTGACTAATTAAGTTTTAATACAAGGTAAAATAATCAATATGTAGATCTTTAAATTTATGTACATACTATTGATCATAGGCGAGATATATAATAATTGCGGTTTTATTTGAAAATTTTAGATGTTATTTGAATAATTAACGGTCATTCGTATACAAATAATATTATTGAACAGTACGTTGGCTCTTTCCCGGTTTAGAGTTAAAATTATTTGATAAGTTATCTAAACAGCAACTTAAATGAAATGTGAACGGCGTCCCACAAAGACTCAACTTCATTTGATAGGTAACCATTAAATTTTAAAGCCTATTTATTAAAGCCTCGTTACGAATGTTTTCGAGATTGACATTAAGATGGAAAATACAATTAGAAATTCTCGCTGGAAAATCTTTAAACAATTTATATGAGAATAAAAAAGATAATTCTGTAGTAATTTAAGATAAAGAGATACGACCGCAGTGAATAATCGTCCGTCGTTTTGTTAACTAGTTAACGGTGCAGGAGAGTTCTTTTACTCAATACATCAATGAAACGTCACTTTTTGTAGCGCGCCTCGACACGAGAGCGCGGTTTGGCATCTTATAAACACGTGTCGAGTAGAATCCTAACGTGTGTCATAGTTCACTATTTTAACAGCAATTTATCATGTCGCTCGATCGTCGGTTATTTTTTTTTGTTATCCAATTAATGCGCGAGTCGATGGGAATGTCGAACATCGTAACATTCTCAACATTAAACATCCTTTCACGAGACTGATAAATAATTTAATCATACTTTAAGACAAGCAATTAGCTGCTCCTTATGGGAAATTTATATCATTATGGATTAATGAAATTAATCATCGTATATTTTTGCTACCAGCGTTGTCTACATTGTTCATGTTCGTTAATAAATTAGATCTGTTAGGTAATTTGACAGAAAAACATTTTTCTGTGTCGTTAGATGTTTGTACAGCTGTGTCCGATAAATACCTACGACCTCGCTTTTAACACATGTAATAAAATCGTTATTTTTTATGTTTTCAGCGTGGATGTTACTGAATATTTCCATAAATATTGAGCGAAACATTAAACGCATGGTAATTAAATTTAGCTTTGCAGTTCGATCTTTATTGCTAAAATGTGTGCTGTGGGATAGGATTAGTCTCTAATTAGTTGGTGTCGCAATCCAAGTGGCGGCAAATATCTAGTTATTTGTATAGATGGTATCTACATATAATCAGTAGATCTTCTTTTATTTTAATTCAAATAACATGCTCTTGTTATGTTTTAATGTTTAACTTGCCAACACGTTACCAGTTTATACGGTGTTAAAGATTTATATCTAACATTCTATTTCAGATTCGTGATTTCATTCATTATTTAGCCAATATTTTTATTCATTTGTCCTTATGAATCGATTTAAGGTGATTAAGGCTAATATGAAGACTTGTTTCGATTTGATTTACTCTCGAGAAATTAAAAAAGTTAATTTCTGTTTTTTATTAAAATAGAATTTTTGATTCAAATAAAATCTATTATGGAGAATCACGTGCTCGAGGCGATTAAAGATCTTTTATCTTGTTGGCGTTGATTTGTATCAGATACAGAATTTGTGTTGTTTTATAGTTCAGAATATATGATGATGTCAGAAACAACTCCGCTAGCATTTATGATCTTGATTAAATCCAAAGCCATTAAATTCAAACCTACTAAATGTTTCAACATTTTACTAATAAGCTTAAATATAAAATTCACTAATGAATCTCTTTGGCCGTTTATAATCTTTAACAATTTGAGTAAGTTAAAGGTGGTAGAATTTTTTGAGGTTCGACTCCGGCGGCACCACCGCTACATCTATTTCTGCCTAATAACAGCAGCGGTAAGCGCTGCTGTCTTCTGGTTTGAAGGGTGTCGTAAGGGAGACTGACTTATCTGAGGCGTTCCAACTTAGTTCTCAGGGGTAGCAATGCATCTGTGTCCGACTCCGGGTAGGATTCTAGTCTTATCTGGGGTAGATTACAAATGTCCATAGGCGGCAGTTGCTACTCGCCATCAGGTGGACTGCATGCTCGTTCGCTACTCCATCATATATAAAAAAAGTATTGTTTTTGATATTGAGCTTCCGAAGTATTTTCTTGTTCATACTACGAGTGTAGTTGTCCAAATGCTTTTTGCATTACAAGTTATACATTATTAAGTAACATGATGCGCAGAAAGAAGTAGATATCTAATATAACATTATTGATTATTTTTCCTCTGGACGCTAATGCTTCGTAAAAGTACTTTTAACTTTAAGCCACGCTTCGGACCAAGCTCCGTTAGCTTTTTTGTACGTTGAAGTTTTCCACTCTTTGCTAATTTCTTAATCTCCTAGAACTTTACGAACACAGAAGCTTTTAAATGTTTATTATCATGTTGTGTTGAAAACGCGATAATTGCTCTATCTGCCTTTTTTGTTAGTGTTTTTTATACACATATTGTATTTCTTATTTAAGATTGTAAACCGGTTTTCGGCTACCTCATTTGTATCAAATTGTATGTGAATTGAAAAAAAGAATGTGTTTTGAGTTAATGATTTGAACTAAAAATATACCATTGACACCGAGTATCTAATACCTTTAAACGAGCAATTCTTGTATATATCAACGATCTCGGAAACGGCCCCAACGAATTTCTTGAAATAATGCACGCCGGGGTTTGGGGGCGATAAATCGATCTAGCTAGGTTTTATTTTCAGATAATGTCGTTTTAACCGTGTTTTCTTACCTCCTACGATATCATTAGAATATGAAGCTAAATTTCGCGACCATTTACGAAGATAGAATAGCTCGGTCGGGAAATCGGGCGCCTTAAACGCAGGAAACCCGGGTTCAAATCTTGGCCCGATTGTTTCTTTTATTTTTTCTCTTTTTTTCGAGTTCTTTCTTTTTGCGAGAAAAACTTGCACTCATAACTTAATATTTCAAATGAACGATATTTTTGTTTTATTATTATTATGTTGGTAAGATCAAAATATATTATTCATATTTCATCAGTAAGTAATTTGCACAGCTATAAGTAAATATAATTCGGTCGTACAGGTACTTTCGTTTATCTAAGTATTATCCTTAAACTTATACTAGTGGAGTAAATACGCTTTATAATGCTATCGGGGAATGACATCCACTGAACTCGTAACGTATAAAGCGATTGACCTAGTTTATACTAAATGTCGGTAAGCCGTTTACCTCGTTACTATGTTAAAATAAACAGATCAATTTTGTTATCTATCTGTATATAGGTAAAGAAAAACTTTCTACCCTTTATTTTTTTT
>DWRA01000742.1:0-21516 GCA_018250295.1 Spathilepia clonius | reverse complement strand
TACCCCTGAGGACTAAGTTGGAAGGCCTCGTTAAGTTTATCTCCCTTACCACACCCTTCAAACCAGAACACAGCAGCACTTAACACTGCTTTTATTAGGCAGAAATAAGTGTGGCGGTGGTGCCGCCTGAGTCATACTACAAAGGGTTCTACCACCTTTAAAATTAATACAAACATTACCAATTCGCTACGAGTGCGATGCCGCGTCATGCTCCGGTAGATTTGTTTTTTTCTTTTGGTGGTAAAATATTAATGTTCAGAATAATTATATAAAGGATATATACTTAAAAAAACTATTTTCATTTTTATGTTTCAGCATAACCTAGCCAAACCTATAGCTTAGCCATAAGCGTCATAACGCTGCGTATAGAAATGCAGGCGGAGCAGGTCCAATTCAGTCTAGCATTAAGTGGTTTCTCCTATCAGACTTAGGTTACAGATATTTCACATTCTTGGTTACATAAACGATTGATTACCATTAAACGTATTTTAAAAACTACGGCCGAATATTACTGATTAAGGTACGCAAACGGCACCATTTAGTAAAGACGCTAGGATAAGTTGTAAATTGATCGATTAATCAAGCTAATTGCCTGCAACGTATATTTTATGTAGGTATATAAAATCTGGTATAATTTGATCAAAACATAAATACGGATTTTAAAACTCCCATTTCACATATAGTCAGCTAGTAATTAATATAATGATACCCGCAAACCGCAGTAAAATATTTTAGTATGCCTCAAACTCCTATGATCCGGATAATACGACAGCCACAATTACCACCGCCCGCGGCGCCGCGCGCGCTTACCGCATAATACAAATATGTGAAACGGAAAGTGTAATTATACTCTACATTGTTTTATAAATAGCTTATAAGGACAAATATTGAAATATCTTTTTAATATTTTCGCAATATGCTATACACTTTCGCCATACACCGATATCTTTAACTCCGCGACTTGGCAGCGAGCCTGCGCAGCATATTTATTCCACAAATAGTCCGCCAATTATCCTGTCACTACAATATTATGGAGGATCTCTTAACGCGGTAATAGGCAATTCGTTACGAACTCACAATGGCGTAGGAGACATAGCGTGAGGACGCTGTATCCTCTCGAGCTTTAATAAGAAACGCCGGAAACGTTTTGGAGACGCGCCAACACATCCTTGTTCAAATATCCTTGCGCCTAGACTACGGGTGACCGTATAGGATATAAGATACGTGCTACATTACAACTAGCGCCTTAACGTAACAAACTAAACAGCCGAATAACAAGCGTTACAGGTTTATAACTCAATCATGTTTTATAATAACCGGTGTATACCGCAGTCCACGTAGAAATCTAAATTAATTTAATTTTGTTCTGAATCTAGATACTATGTGCATACATTTTTTTGTGTCCAAAATTCCTGCACAACGCTCCTAATTTAAGATTATGAGTGTAAAAAGCGTCATTTCTTTTGGTCTACCAACAAAAGACAAGAATTTAAATAAGTAGTAAGAAATATATACTTATCCGAGGCATCCCAATTCAGCCGCTTTTAAAGGCAACGCATCTATTGCTGACCTCGGGTAGGACTCCTATGTTATCTGAGATTGATTAGATATGTATAATTATCTAAGTTTATCTATTTACTATTCAATAACATATAAAAATATATTAATAATACACGTGAACAAGAAGCAGTAAAGGTATTTAGGTCACAGCAAATGCCAGTATCGCTACAACAGTGCAAAATGTGAGACGACAAAAGTAGCAACGAAGCTTTGAAATCAGCTTTCCGGCGCTTTGCGTCGCGGCGCGGGGCAGCGGCGGGGAGAGACAGTGTAATGTACGGTCATCGTTAACATCTTCTCATTCTCGTTGCTCAACTCGACTCGGCTTCAGTATGAGAAGGGGTTACATTGTGGCAGATTGGCGGACTTTACGTAGTTTGACGTAATTACAGAGACATTTCGGGTGGTACGTTTTATAATTATTTATTGAAAAGAACTACTTATTAATTTTAATATACGTTCTAAAACTCAAAATTTCTGATTTACTCGTCTGGTTTTACTACATACCTATATACGAGTACTTTTCCACAAATATAGGATAGAGAAATAAAATTATGTTATCTAATTTGCCAATATGCGTAAATTCTCTTGTAAGAATTTATTTATAATATTGAATGGCTTAAATCAAGTCAAGCAAAACTAAAGGGAATGAATAGCACCGATGGCTCCGGAAATCTCGCTACAATAATAAAAATCACGAGACAGTATATAAAAGAACTAGCGCAAATGGCTTTGTAATCGGCTTTCGGCAACAATGCGCTGCCGGTAGTCCGGCGGCACGCGGGGCCACCGGCGTCAGACTTGTTGTTGATGTTGTTGTTGTTGTTGTTGTTGTTTTATGCAATCTGGAGAGTAAAGGATTATAATACTTTTAAGGAAATCGGTCAAAACACTTGTTTAACATCTGAATATGTTTGTACAAATTTATAATAACTGTTATTGATTAGTTTCTTTCATTTAGATTGATATACATGTGTATTATCTACGACCCAGTGTGTGGCTTGCGAGCTTGAGAGCCAGGTGGTAGAAAGCGAAATTTATTTGTTTTATATTTCTTTAATAGTACAGGATCCCTTGAACAATTTTTGTCTTTGATTCCTAACAAGCAGATTTTTCCTGAGTAGCTTCATTTTGACTAGACGCCCAACTTTTTTCCTTACAAAAATATTGGTAAATGGTAGCTAATAGGGGTAGCAGGGATGAAATATGTTGATTTGACAAACTAAAAAAAATATTACTAACAGAATTTTTCTTGGTTCAAGATAATTATCTAAATAAAGCGAGATATTTGCCCCACAAAATTCAAGGTTTTTATCAAGGAGTCCTCCTCTCCAACATATGTTATTAACGTGGTCATGAAAAATAATTACTAACCAGCAGATTTTTTTTCTGTTAGTTGTTACCATTTATATAATTTAAAAGCCACATTGTCCTACAAACCAAAGGTAAAAATTGTTCTAGGGATCCCGTACGAAAAATATATAAAAATAACAAATAAAATAGCAAGTAACAAATTAGTATTCAGTCCACCTGAACGTAACTAGCCTCCGCCGCCCATGGACATTTATGTATAATCAACCCTAGATGAGATTAGAGTCCTACTTGACGTCGACCACAGCCACGTTGCTACTCCTAAGGACTAAATTGAAATGCTTCGTATAGGTATGTCTCTCCTCACATCCTTCAAAGCAAAATACAGCAGCGCTTAATACTGTTGTTATTAGGCATAAATAGTTTTATCACCTGTAAATACTACGTTTTGTAAAGAGGCAAGGCTGCTAATTAAACAGCAAACTAGGATGCTTGGCTGCGATATTTACGTAACGAAATATTGATTGATTGATTGATTAGATTTGTCTCAATATTTTGTCTTATGACAATCTATTTTATAATATATTGAGATTTAAACTCGTAGTGGTATTTTATAGAATAGCACTATAATTATATCTCCCGTATTTCTCATCACACTACTCGTAGAACGTAATGTCTTTTGTGGTTGCCACCAGTGGATGGCTTGAATTCCAACCGCGCTCGTTGGCGACTCTCCAAACCGCTCTCCGACATTCTTTATTAATCCTTCGCCCTCTATCCCTCGCACGAGTCTCGTAAAGCATTGTAAGTATGTAACAAATTGCCTATTTCTGTGTTAAAAGATAGTCATTGACATTTGTACTCACATCTTGTTGGCATGCTTATCTACATGAAATAGCTCCCGCTCCACTTGTTCCTTAAGCATATGATAACTTTTTATGTACAATACTTTTATTTATTTACTTATTTTTTGTTTATTTAGAAGATGTGTGTTATGGAGTTTTTTCGCCGCTTCTTCTCCACAACGAAATACCTTGTGAAGTGGTGGTAAATTATTGACATTCAAAACGAATTCTGTAAAGAATCTACTTTTTAATAAAATAATTTGATTTTGATTTTATATGACGAGCATCGTACTCTTCGTTATTAATAAGTGGAGTCACCGTCTTACACTGCCTCACTCTCTGCCTCATGATTTACAGTGACATCCGTTTTAAAAGAAAACACTGTGTATGATTTTTTTATTTAGCGTGGCCTCGTGACCTATGTGGGCGAGAAAGCAGTTTACATGCTTTAAAATATACCCCATAGTAGTTATATGTTGATAACGGCCTATTTCGAAGTAATTCTAACTTTGCAACATGAATTTTGACAAAGTAATGCCAGACTCTATTAACTCTCCTGTAATCATTTCACTCGCCTCATCACAAATGCCACATGAAGCATTAGATGTAATCCGCAGAGCATTTTAACAAATGAACGCCGCAGCGCGTTCAATTACGCATTCCGTTTCGCGTTTGTTATTTGCGGCCGCTGTGTGTTGCCATCTGAATACGGATGACTGCAGTCTCTCTATACAAATAAATATAATGAAAATATCTCTCTACACTCCCAAACATTGTACGCTCACAAAGATTCGCTTTCTTGCAAAAGTGTTTTTTGTCTTTGTTTGTCTCTTTGTCCGTTTTGAAAATCCCCGGAACTTACAAATATTAAGAACGCACAACTTAGTAATATAGTTTTATATTTCAAAAATAACGAACTTTTATAATTGTGGTTTTAAAGTCATTGCGAATAAACTCAATCAATTCAATCGATTGCTCCCATTATAACTCTTGATGATCATTATATCTCATTGCAAACATATCATCAGCTGAAATAAAGTTCAGTTGCTACTTTAACGTTATGAAAAGAATTAAATGCTCTTTGTACGTCACGTAATTTAAATGCAACGTGAACTCTCGCGGCGCTAGTAGAGCCCCGCACCGGCAGCGCACAGTTGCCAGAAGCCGATTACAAAGTTGTATAAGCTGCTTCTTTTATGTGGTGACAGGCGATGTTTATTATATTAAAACACCGCCGGCGCAACTGGCGGACTCGACCTAATTTCCTTGTTCTCTTCGTGCTTCCGTTTTTAACACTACTCTCTTTTGTATTCGATTGTGCAACAGAAGTTCAAACGAGCTAAATGTGTTAAGCACCTAGTCAGCAGGCATTAAATATCTATAAACTCTAGTTAGACTAATCTAACATCTAATTAAGGTGATTACAGATATACACAATATTGCTACGCCTGATCAATAAATTATAATCTTACCTAAACACTAAATTAGAAGCAGTGGTAATGCAAACAAAAACGACTCCCAAAGGGTTCTAACAATATTTACAATTATCTTAAATTACGATAAAAACTAGACGTCATTTTCAAAGTCAATAAAACTGCAGCTGTAGTTTTCAACGCGTATTACTTTTTCATCGAAGTTACTTCTCATACTCTGCTGGGAACCGAGCCTAATTTCTTTTGTGGTCGTCTCCACCGCCCTCTACACTTCAACCGCACAATATTGGCGAGTGTCCAAACCGCTTGCCGACATTCTTTATTAAAGTAGCGTCCTGTATCTTCATGCAATGTCTTCTGAACTGTTATAAGTATCTTACTATTCCGTATCATACAATGTCTATGACGTTGTTCAATTAGCGCATGGCTATTGATTTTTTCATAACAATACAGTGTGCAAACATTTATTCAATAACCGTAGATAGTAATAAATTGGTGCGAAGTGTATATATTACAACTTCCAGTGGTTTGACTGTCGCGCTGGCAATATCATACTTATTTCTGGTACATAAAAGTGGCGTTTAGCTGCCGTATTCTAATTTAAGGGTGACAAGGCAAATATCTTTAAGTTGTGAAAATTCCTATAATATTTGACGCGCCCTCGCGGAAAGCGGCCAACGGCATCGATGTCAACAAGTATTTAATATCTTGCGAAAACCTATCCTCTAACAAAAGCGTTGCATTAAATAATATTGGCAACAATTTATCGCTTAAAGTTTATGTTAATCCACACTGAACTGTAAAAAACTGAACTCAAACTGTAAAAAAACATCTGGAGCATTGGTGTACTTATATAGGGTGGGTAGATCTTTTTAATTATTTAAAATAAGCCCCGAAAACCATTAAACTACTGTAGAGTTTTGTTTGCGCCTGTAAAGAATGAAATGTAGACCGAATGAATCGTTACGAATTAAACTATTTATCGCTATCTGAATTTTTACTAGCAATTACATATATATAAATTATATTGATAGAAGCAGTAAAGAAATTGTCCGCGATATGATCATCGAAACTCGTGATATTTCGGCGGCGATTGGTTGGAGCGCGTCCAGATAGTTGATGCCAATAATTTAATATCCTGGCCATGATTTCTCTCTAAACACTACCGACATAATAATAAAAATATTTTTTTGTAAATAAACCTTTAATTAACATCTTTGAACTAGGTTGAAGACTTGTATTAAACCTCATTTATCTATAAACAATTTATGTATCGTGTCAGACAAAATCTTATTTTGACAAGCACGGAATGTGTCTGTGCGGTCGTGTACGGAAGACATAAATATATTCGTACACATTATATAGAACGATATGAATTTCTTTTGCCACGCACCACGTCTAACACGAAGGTACTGTGTTTGAAGATATAAATACGTCTATCTTACAGGGTACCCCGCCAATACAACTATGAAATTTTGCCTTACTAAATAGACTATACTATATGAATGGAAGGAATAAAGGGTTTAAGTATGATATGGTTGTCGAAGTCCAGAACATTTGGCGCGCGGTCGCTGGAGCGCGGCCAGCGGCTGGTGGCGGCATTATATCCGGACGATGGTCTCGCCGCACGTGACACTGATCTAAACCTCTAGAAAATGAGGCGCAGTATTCCTGGTTTACATTTTAAAGCTAATTATAATTTAATTCACGTATAATACTAATGATCTAGAGTCTTGCTTTGTACGAAAAAAGTCTTTACCGTTAGTAACCGGTTAAGAATTGGGACGTTCGAAATGAAAGCGAAAACTGAAACGAAATTTAATCCGACAAATGAAACTAAAACCATTTTTATCGCGACATTGGTGGACTATACAGTTACTATAACTAGTTTTTAGATAATGCTTTTAAGATCGTAGGTAATCGGAGTGCCTATTATTGTACCAATACAATACAGCATAGGTTTTAATACAAAAATCATAAAATAATTTTAGTAGCGTCTTTAAAGCACTTCAGAAGCACCCAAGTCTTAGTACTCGACGATCTCAATATTATAGCAATTGTAATTTGGGAGAGGGTCGGTCGTCATTTCGGACAATTTATTGTATTTTAAGTTAAAAAGTTAATTTTGTTCCTTAATTGAACGGTTGTTGGAAACTTTGCGCCCATTCGTTTCACGATAAAATTATTAAGATAGCATTTACCCTAATAACTTTACAGTTAATTTTCGGAAAAGATCTATGAGTAAAACGAGCTCATGAAAAGTAAAAGCTTTACTAAAATAATATCACCTTACTGATATTTTAGCAGAACTTTAACATAAACTGTGTGTTGAATTTTTAATTTAATAAAAGTACTTTCATACTTCTATCATACCTGACGACAGTTACAAGAGTAATATTTAAATGCAATGAAGACAATAAAGAAAATAAGATTTTCATTATGTTGCAATTATTCGACATGCACGAAAACATAACGATACGAAGCAAGTACAATTCACAATTATTGTAGTTGTAATAAATTCAAGGCAGATAGATCGCTACAAGCAGGCGCGTTGCAATGTTGCGTGCGTGGTGTCATGGCGAGGAGCCGCGGCGCACGCGGGCACGCCGGCTCGCGCGCACGCCCGCACGCCGCGCGTGGTCGCTGTTGTTGGATGTTAATAACCGCCGCCGGAAGTCAGCGGCGCTCGCATCCACTGCTGCCGTCTTCAACGCCACTAGCAACTTTAATATGGATATGTTGCAGTTATCTTTGTGTGAGCCGAATTTTAAAACTGTACACGAAGGAACAAGTTCAGAAATGTCACGTAAGGCGAAAAAGTAAACAGGAAATGTGATTTTCTATAATAGTAAAATATACTTTATAACGTAATCACAGGAGCATGCAGAATTGTATTATTTTTACGCAATGGTTTATAATACTACTACAGACAACAGACACTCAATTTATTGTCTTAGTAATCAAAGAACAGTGCGTATTTAACAGATACAGCAAGAAGTAACTTGTAACATAATTTTATTTATGAACATAAAATAAAGATGCATAAATAAAAGTATTGTAGTAAGAAGTGGGCGTCGCGCAGCGCCGGATATTAATATCCGCGCGCCGGATATGAGCGGGCGTCACTTCCGCTGCTTTATCTTCCTACTACCTACAGCTTCTGTGTTATGCTCTTTCCTATTCATATAAAACTTATCCCAAACTTTATAAAGATTCCTTTCAATTTTACTTAACAAAATAATGTAATTACTAGTTTTACAAGCATCTCGACGAGTAATATTGTGAATATTTTTAGAATTGAAACAATTTCGGTATTATTTGCTTAAAAATAAGATAGTATCATTTATATAACATCATTTGAAGAATTAAATATCCAAGTTATAAATGTATGATACGAAATTCCAGTTTGGGCATGTGAGTGTAGAAAGTATTCTAAGCGTGGAAATTTTATAAAAAATCTAGTCAAACTTAAGAAAAAATTGCGAATACGGTTATTTAGTAAGTAATGAATAAATATCGTATACGTAATAAAGAAGCAAGGTGAGACGAAGTGGTCGGTACGCAATAGTTTAATTACCGCGGAAGGCGGCGCCGAGCCGGACACGGTGTGGCTCGCCCGGATATTACTCTCTCCGAGGCGACTCAAGTATGATTACGTCAGGAAGATTTGAAACCATCATATTTGTAAATGTTTCATTATTACTAAAGTACACTGAAATATGTTATAGAATATTAAAAGAATATTATGAGACATCTATTAACCTACATTTTATACCCTCTTATAGTTTAATTATTTTTTTTGTATTCACAATAAATTAACTATTCTTGAATTTACCAATGTTTAGAATTTAACAAGTTTTATTTTTCACCTCCTAAAATCGTCCTTGGATGCCAATGTAGTTTTATAGGTATAACGTAGTTATGGTAAAATTCCTCCAAGTAGCTACACTTACGTTAATTTTGTTAATGTGAAATGAAATAGAGGCCTACGCTCGAAGTCGAAAATCTCCAGAAAGTGCCCATGCATAAATCAATTAGGTACAGAACGGGCGTCGGGTTTACAGCAGCAAGTATATGGAATAACTTGCCAACTCCTATGAGGGACAAAATGAGCACGCCATAATTTAAAGCAAAATAAAATTTTGTACTGCTGAGAAGGCATCTATCTAGCTGCTACAAATCTGAAACACCCATAATGGAAGTTGGTGACTATAAAAGACTTTGTCAGCATTAAATAGATACCGAAAACGGTACATAAATACACGTACTCACACACATACACACGTACACGCACAGATACACTCATACATACGCACACGGTCACACATTATTCCTTAGACACTTCCCTATATTATAGTCATTAATATTTTTAATGTAGGTTTTTTTGTTTGTTTTTTAGCTTAGTATTATTTGTTTGTGTAGTCATTGATGATATGAACAACGTATGATTACAAAGATTTTATTGTTGTTTACGTAACTTTTTCATCTTAAAATACTGTTTCTTGAATAATAACAGAGAGCGTTGCACTTAATATTGAAGTGGTGGGTAGAGATGGTAGTACCAAATTGAAATTCAGTGAGGAGATTTCCAAAAGAAAGTTTACAACGCAATAAAGAGGTACATCAAATAGAGTCTTAGTTAAACAAATAGTTTTCAAGTCGGCATGAACTTTACTAATCAAGAACTGAGAGAGAAGAGCAAACTCACTTAGAAAACAATACAAAATCCTTCTGCCTGCAAATAAAAAGCCTGGCTAAACGTACCCATAAAATAAATTCAAGTTAAAAATTCAATCCATTCCATCAATGTATCCATTTGTGAAATTGAGTTTTGGTTCTGTGAATTCCACATCAGCAAAATAAATCGGCGGAAACTATACAGCGGAGAGTCTCCCGGCAAAAATACTCGTACAGCGATACCTTCGGTACGATTTATTTTTGTTGTATTACTTCGTTCGTTTTGAAAAGAGAAATTAGGAATCTATTGTATAATGACTTTCGTTATAGTGTTCTATGGTACAAGCAAACAACTGCTCACGGCCCGTTAATTGTCTCCTCTATTAATTTAAAAGTACATGGTACTATGTTTTAATGAGCATATTATTTTCCTATATAAAGAAGCATGTATAACGAAAGGTTGGTAGACTAACTTGTTATAATCTAATATAATAACTGAGAGAGATTATTGTATCGCTTGTATAACTTGAATTCCTTTTATTGCTTGAACACCCATTCTACCTAATAACAACAGTGCTAAGTGCTGTCGTGTTCTGGTGTGAAGGATATAGTGAGGTAAGTATACATAAAACGAGGCGCCCCAACTTGGTAGTCAGGGTTAACAACACGTCTGTGGCTGACTTAAGGTAGAACTGGAAAGGTAGAACTTATTTTTGTTGTTGTTAGATTGGTAGAACTGTTTTCCATTTTGGCGCAGAGTTTGAGTTGCATCTGTTATTTATATTAAATACAGTGCTCTTTTTAGATATATCATATCTAGTGTGTATTGCGAATTTCATAAAGGACAAAACATCGAACAAAGAGTTTGTCTTAAATTTTGCATCGCCAATGGAATTTCGTGTTCGGAGTCACTAAAACTGTTACAGAAGGCTTACCGTAAATCGAGTTTATCAAAAACTCGTGCGTGGTACAAAGCGTTCAAAAGCGGTCGAAATGTGATGGTAGGTCGTAGGTCATCAACGTCTGCAACTGAAGTTAACATCGCAAAAGTGAAGGAAATAGTGACTGAAAATCCTCATTCAACTTTGAGAGAGATAGCCACCGAACTTGTTGTATCTCACGAGTCGATCCGTACCATTTTAACTAATCATTTGGGTATGAAACATGTTGCCGCTCGGCTAGTCCCAACAGACCTGAATTTTCTCCAAAAACTCAATGGAATGAGAGTCTCTGAGGATATGCTAGAACGTGTCAATTCCGACCCAACATTCAAACATGCGACATGCAAACTAGTCAACAAGCTTCGGAGTGGCGCCTTTCAACTGAACTGAAACCGTGTCAGTCATGTAGACTGTTTTCTTTTACTATTGCGGTGTTTTGGAATTCTTGTCGGAAGGTCAAGCGGTAAATAAGGAATATTACTTGAGCGATATACGGCGTTTAAGAGAGCAAATTCGACGAAAAACGCCAGATTTGTGGAAAGAAAATTCTTGGATCTTGCACCATGATATTGCGCTTTCAAACAAGACCATCATTGTGAATGAATTTTTGACCAAACACTCAACAAATACCATCGAACAACCACCATATTCACCAGATATGGCTTCAACCTACTTCTTTTTTTTTCTAAACTCAAATTTCCACTTTGTGGCACCCGTTTTCAATCGGTAGAAGACATAAAAGAGAATTCGCGGCGAGAACTGAACTCAATTCCGGAAACTGCGTTTAAAATTTTTTCTGATGATTGGATTATTCGTTGACAGAATAAATTTGGGTTTGTGTATTACTGGTCTTTTCCCGGTACTTTCTTGACAGAGTAGTATAGTACGCCGAGAGCATTTTAAAACTAGTTTTATTTAGTTCACGGAAATATAATTGTTTGGTACTTTAAACTTGTATGGCATAATGACGGATGTTGAAATCCTCTTCTGTGATGTGGATTACAAGTCTTATTATAAAAAGAAATCATAAAATGGGGCATTTTTTCTGCTCAGCGACACTCTACATTCCTAACGAATGCGAAATTAACGATGGATCTCAATGAAAATCGCATGCACAACAATAAAACGATTTTATATTTAGCAATCTTTAATATTACGTAAAACAGACGTTGAAATACATTCATAAAATTTATAAAAATATTAGAAATACTGACAAAGTAGAAAAATAGTACATACATCGACCTGTCATTTGTTTTATCCAAAGAAATAGGTTTTTACACATATGTAACACCTAAAAACTTTTAATTCTAATAATTTTGTACAAACAATAAATAACTTATTTAATAAAGTAATTATACTTTTACAAAAAGTCGCCAAAAGGGCTGTTAAATTACTATATAAGCATTATTAAAGAAGCGAGAAAAATGGAATAATGAGGTGATATAGTAATACCTGCAAAAGGTTGACTGAAAAAGAGTTTTCACACTTACACAACACGCATTACATACGAAAAATGTATATGAACTCAATGATCATATTATTGTGACTCAACAGTCACTACTACTAGTTATAGAATGGAAATAACCTGCGAAGTACAAGACAATAGCGATTCTACCCACTACTTTTAATGTCTAATAAGCGCACACGCCGCAAGAGCCATACGTATTATCTAAAGTAACTATTGTAGTGTAATTACTAAAATATAAAAAATAAATTATACCTATTGTGGCGAGAAACCCGGAGACGCACATTTTAGTCTTTCAGTCTATTTTGATCAGGACTTCGGTTAATAATCACAAATTTATTTGTTTATTATATTAATATCTATTACAACACAAAATGATTATCAAAATGTAACTTAAAAAAACACTAATTTTAACACGTTTAGGTAAATTATAAATAAAAGAACCCATGAGGAATCTGAACTTATCTATTCTAAAAACTACAAAAAGTTCCACTGGGTAATTTTCTAGCTTCTCGAATTACTACAAAGATTGACGATATTTAAAATGCGTCTTAGAAATGCTTACACGAATACAAATGCAAGTAGCTTTAAGAATAGAAGGTTAGGAATCTTTGGTAGCGGGGAGTTCGCCAAAGTTTAGAACTTAATGTCGTTTTGCACTTTGGCCATGAGGCTAGCGGAGTCGCGCAGTCGCCGCACCTCGTCGTCAGTGAGCGGCTGGCGCACCACGTCCGCCACGCCGCAGCGGCCCAGCACGCACGGCAACGACAGGAACACCTCCTCCTCGATGCCGTGCTCGCCCTGAAATACAACGTACGCAATTAAACGCATAAACTCCGAAAATTGTGATTTTTTTAAAGTTATTTTACGCTTAACAATTACTACTAGACTAGCTACGGACCGACTCGGAAATCATTTTTCGTAAGCTCTAGCGCATCAATTGCGCTACGAAGTCTGTTTACGAAGAAAAGTAACCTTAACGGTCATAACCGTATCTTCTATGTTCAAAGAACTCTTTGAATGTGGGAGATATATTCAAGAACATAGAAGATACACATATTTTAATCCTAAAATTTCTTGTCCAATTGTAGCTATGAATTAAGGCAAGAAAGTAGTTGAATACCTTCAAATAAGTGGAAACAGCGTGTACGCTGTTAGCGTTGGACAGGATGGAGCGCACCAACTGGGAGAGAGAGAGCCCGATAGCCCAAGACGTGTATCCCTTCAACTTGATGACCTCGTAAGCGCTCTTCACAACGTTCTCGTGAGTCTCTTTCCAGTTCTCAGGGTCGCTGTCAGTACCGATCTTAGGGTTCAAGTCGCTAAGTCGAACGCCCGCTATGTTTACGCCGGACCACACAGGAACTGTCAACAAATACATCAAATAATTATGTACTTACCTATATTTCTAAGTGAAAAATATTTTTACTTTATAAAATCGTAACATATTTTGGACTAGGCAAGTATAGGTAGGTAAATATTAAAAGAGCGAAATTTCATGTTTCAGATCGTTTGACAAATCCATACCTAATTTTAGTTACACCCAATTCCTACAAACTGCGTTCGGCGTCGGCTGCGCCTAGTTATAGCTAGCTAAACCTACGTACGGTCGTGTTTCGTTCTCAGCCGCAACATACTTCTATTTGCATACTAAGTAATGAGTTTATATTTGATGCTTTGTTTGCATTGAGACAGCGCTATGGCCTCCGTGCATATTCCTGCCGTTTGACGCACTATTTAAAGACAAGATGCAAGCGGCGTCAATGACCTTTGATTTAATTTAAAACGATGTTTAAAAATAGTATATGAATGTTTTTGTTCATATTCGCTGGAAGAAAAATTGGTATTGAAAGTATTTCCCAATTTAGTGGAAATGGACGTAAATTACAGTAAAGAGCACGAGATATTTTACACATATGAAAATGTGAAAATTATGCGACAACACATACTTATGTTATGAGTTTGTTTTTAATTTTCTTACTGAAGTATCAAGGGCTACGTCTCAACTTACACTAAATATCTCAATACACAAGATAACGTTTTCAAATGTGCGTGGATGGTCAAATCTGAAACTACATGGAATAGCGAATAATGCTGAATGGAGTTTCTTTCAATATTGATGCAAAATAGACTTGCAGTTTTTTGAACTGTTTCGAGTCTATACCTAGTGATTTTTACTAAAAAGGTAGTGATAATCATGTTAAATGTTCGAGTACAATATTATATAAGTATTCCGTCCTCACCACTGCTGTCCCCGTGCTCGCCAATGATATAGCCGTGGCAGGATATGGTAGCGATGCCTAGTTTCTCAGACAGCAGGTAGCGGAACCTGGCAGAGTCCAGGTTGGTGCCGGAGCCGATGACGCGGTGTTTGGGCAGCCCGCTGATCTTCCACGTCACGTACGTCAGGATGTCCACCGGGTTGCTCGCGATTACGAAGATTGCATCCGGGCTGTATTTCACGAGCTAGAGATTCAAAGTATTGGTGTTATTTTGTTTAACTTCCCTGTATGTACTTGATGGTAATTAAGTAGTTTTTCCTTGCGAATTCTCTTAATCAGGTAACTGTATTGTTAGTTGCAGGAAAATTTGTTGAAATGCAATCTAAATGAATAAGTCTGATTCATCTACCTACTTTAGTAAGTGCATATAACCAGGTAATCAAAGTATTTAAAAACAATTTACTAAGGTAAATGAATGTAAGCTAGCTTTTACGTAATAAAATTAACAATTCCAACAGGCTTAAATTATTATCCATGCCATCCATAAGTACCTACCAAAGTTGAAGAGGTAAGTACTATCAGAAGTTATCTACATCTACCCTCATAGCATTATTTTGTCTATAAGTATTGCGTAGATGTTACAAATTTATACTGATGACATTTTCAGCGTGATGTAATTGTGTGCAATCCATTGCATTGTACCTAAACGATATCCTCCGGCTGCCACGCGTTATTTGTCTAGCGACGAGGCGGCGAAGTGAGGTCATCACTCGCCGTTAACACGCGCATTAAGTTCTTTTTTAAAAAGTATTTGACTATATGATGCTAAAATTTTAATTTCATAGCAGAAATTGTCTACTAGCTGACACTGCGAACTTCATATCGCCTTAGAATATAAGTCAAAGTCAAAGTTCAATACCAAAACTTTTTGCTAAAATGTAATACTAAAATTGTTGCTTTTAAAATAGTAAAAGCAACAATTTTTGTTACATTTTTTTCATATTTCTCACCTTTTACTCCTTCCTTGGACTTACATTTCAGAACCAAAATTAACCAAATGGCTCCAGTCGTTCCCGAGTTTTCTGACAAATGCAAGGTAGGTTTGCCATGACCACGATCATTGTGTTTAGCTGGGTTCAAACATCGGTATTAAATAAATAAAAACCAGCTACCATAAGTATGTCTTACGCGATAAAATTTTCATTTTTAGTGATTTAAACCTACCGATTATGTGCAGCTACGCTCTCGCGTTCAAAAAATAACGATTGTAAGAAGCATATGAATCAAAATATGTAGATGTATGCTTTTAAAAAGGAGTAGGCACAATTTACATACCTGTGGAATGATAATCTTGAGCACGTCCGTGTTCCTCTGCACGAGGTCCAAGCGGCTCTCGCCCTCGCGCTGCCGCACTCCGGCGGTTACCACACAAATCTTAGAGCCCGCAGAGATTGAATAATCTAACAAACAAACAATAGGTTTGTGGTATTTTGTCGCTTTTGTAATTTACTTTGGTTAACTGCAACATTCCTCTACTGCCAGACATGTATTATGTACAGGTATTTCTTATTGGTGCCTGCTTTCATAAGAAACACCCACGAGGATTAGATTGGAACACCTCGTTACAGCTTATCAGCCTTATAACACTATCATGTCAATACCAATTTAGAGAAATAGTTGTGACCGTGGTGCTGAGCTAGCACAACAACCATTTTTATTATATTAATTACTTAAATGAGTAATTGAGTCAGTGTTCTAATAATTATTATTAGTTTTATTCTGCGTCATAGTTTTTACTGTACCTGTGCTGGCTTGAATCTTGGCGTTCCTCATAAAGGCGGAGCCGTGCTGCAGATCCATCATTTCTCCTGTCAGCTTATCCTGCATCACGTCTACCATGGCAATGTTGTTGGTCACACCCTGAAGTGAAACATTTTTGTTTTCGTTTATTTATTCTTCAGTTAAATAAGATCTCTTCGAGATATCATTTTCACGTACCTACATATTTTAATAAAAGAGAAGTCGTTTGTGTAATCAAAAATGAGCAGTCGAATAGTGTCGATGACAATCTTGTTAGATATCATATCGAATCATCCTAACCAGGGCCATTTTTGTGATGAAACTTATTTAGCTTTTCTTAAAAATCGCATTAACTAAAACCGTTATCCAAATATACTGTTAAAATAATCTAATGTAGTTGCAGTTGTAATTCATCATTGTCGACGTAAACTAACCAGTCGCTCTATTATTAAGTGTACCAAACGAAATGATATTACGCTTTAAAATTATCGACGTCCGTGAAACGTTAGATAAGATTAGAACTCCAATCCCGTAAGGGACATTTCGTGACTAATCAATAGCCGCAATACTCATGCATATTATGCATAACACAGAGCAGACTTTATTTAAAAATGAGAACTTTTTAGGGTTCCGTAGCCAAATGGCTAAAAACGGAACCCTTATAGATAATCGGTTCGAACAAGATACGGTTGACAGTTTTCGAGATATAGCACTTTTTCAATAATCGAATAATATACTTTGTAATTCATATAAACTCTATGAAAAACAAACTTATTTTGATAGTTGTAAAACTGTTCAACTTCATTTATTATTTTTACAATTTTGTAGGGAATGGTAAAATTTTGTAAACATATGTTTTATGTTTCAATAAATATATTTTGTTTTATCTGCTGCTATTTGATGATAATGCTACGGAACCCTTCCCCTACGAGTCCGACTCGCACTTAGCCGGTTTTTTACATAATAAGAAACATCGAATCATTGAATAAAAGTTAAGGACAATAAATTAAATTAAAAAAAAATTGGTATCGTTTAACAATTAGATACTTCAATCAGTCAGTTTTGTACCTACTGTATTTAAGTACATTTTTTTAAATGCAGACGATTGCAGCTACTGTAACTGTTGCATATAAAAGAGAAACTCGATAGAAACAAGGTTATTGTACCATTAGCGTCATCCTACACTTGACAACTTCGTGAGACGAGGGTCGCATAATCAGATCGAACAGTCTCACTTATCTCCGGTTGCAATTCGTTTCATGAGAAAATTGATTTAAATTGTGCAAGACCTACTACGTGTCTGTGTGTCATTCACCTCCAGAGGGGCTCAATGTCAGTCTAAGGTCAAAGTTAAGTTTCTATCGCGCCGGGTAAATTATAGCAATTCATAATACCTTCTTCGTGGGTTACGGAAGTAAGTATATTATTAGTAGGACTCTAGGGCTAAGTTTACATAAAATATCACTATTAAAACATTAAGCCGCTTATAAACGCCGAAAATAACAGAATCCAAACGTAATAAAAGCGAAGCAGAAATTTTTCATGTCCCTTTTTTAGAGAATTGTATTGGTGTTTTTTATTTTAAAAATTTTGACGGTGAATATAAAGCGAGAAACATATGAAGATAATGTAACTGAAGTTTCCAATCTATAGAGGCATTGCTTACCTGCGTCAACATGGAGAAGACGGCAGCCATGCCGACCTGCCCCACGCCGACTACGGTCACCTTGTTGCCAGTGTCGTCCTCTTTCGGCTGTACCACTTGGAAAAGCTTCTCAACCGTCGCCATTTTGTCTGTTAGCAAAAAAATGTCATTAGCAAAAAGTAAAAATACAAAATAAAAAAATTGACTCCAATAAATACATAAGAATATAATATACATAATAAAGTAGGTAGTACATAACAATACAATGGACATAATAAGTAGGTACGCTACCTAGCTATTAACTTTAAAATAATGTTGTTTAAAAGTAGTTCCTTTGCTTGATTGCTTCCTAACAACCGAGCAATAAATATAATCACAGCTACAGTTATGGGGAAACAATACTCGTGCATGTGGTTTAATAATAAACTTGAATTTTACCAATAGAGTTATAAACACAAACATAATTGTTGTTCATAGTTATACAGCACTATTATTTAGTAAAGTGGCTAACCATTCGCGTAACGACTTAAAGCAAGTAAATGTTTTTTATACAGCGATCTAAGTCATAAGGCGAGATAAACAACTTGATAAAAAAAATGCAGAGATCTAATTTTAATAGACAACTTGATTAAAATTTTTGAATCTTTTGAGTTTAAATTAGATTTTATGTCCATTTTAATAAGTTTTATTTATTTCTTATTTAATACATATAAGTAATTTAAGCGCAATAAGATACAGATGCACAAACGTGGCAACTGTTCTTTTTATGTCCCACTGCAGTTTCCTTCCAATTTTTTTCCACAAATCATTGAAAAAAAAAACATAATGACTATACGCTAAATGTACGAGTGAAACAACACGATATGATATTTAATGACACATCAATAATGACTACATGTATATTTCCGTACTACTTGAATATAGGGAAAATTTAAATTACTATGTTGCCTTATATTTTCAGTTTATTGCAAGTATCTACACACAGCGTGAAGTTCGTTCGTTCGTTCTATTTTGATTTAATAGTTATGATGATTTTAAAAAATCAGGATTTTCACGAAGAAGCTGTCGCACTAGCGTTAGTATTGAATAAAATTACGGTAAGTAACACAAAGTAACATTTAGAAAAAACGTAATTATTAAAACTCATTCGAACATAATTATTATAAGTTTAAAAATGAGATATAATTATGTACTCACGATTATTCTCGCAATGATTGCCGCCGTTACTATGGTTGTTTTCTGCCATGGTTAATATTTTAAGTGTCGTATAGCGAAAGTATTAAATTGCAGTCAAAATAATTTCTAATTACTAATTACTAATAATGATATAAATTTACAAAACGCGCTCGAAATAAATTGAAACTTGAATGCTGAAGAAAATAAATAATGTAAGTCTCCTTTACAATCCGCTCGGGTCGTCTGACTGAATGGATGAGACCGTTGTTCGCAGAAAATATAGTTCCGCGAGCCGGACGCGGTGGTGGGGTTAAGGGGATTTAGTCCCGAGCCAATGCACATTTTTACTATTGCACATTATTACCTCAGTTAGGAAAGCAAAATTGCATTATTACTGTTATTGTCTTAAATTATCAATTGAGAAAAAAAAATATGATTGTAACTTGGTAACTACCCGAACTAAATTTTCGCAGACTAAATAGTGCTATGAAATATATTTAATGTAGAATGTTTATATTAATATTTTCAGTAAATTTATATGGATACCTAGTTTATGTAGGTATATATAGATACGCCAAAAAATGTTAACTGTGAATTAGAAACACTTAATTTTAATTATCTTTCTCAAAATTTATAAGCTTAGCTTGTAAATGAACAGAATAAAAAACTATAATACACATTTTCTTGTCTGTCTGTTTATCCTAACTAATTTTGTATTAATACATTATGTAGATTCGGATGTAGCATTCGGATGAACTTTTTACTTTGGACCTCAGAAAAATCACATAGCAAGCAATATTGTAGATAAGTTAAATTGTAAGTTTTGAAAATAACATGAAAGAGGGGCTAAACGGATTAACGACTCATACTTATCTACTGAGACTCATTTTATCTTTTTAATTATTTAGCTGCGTGAAGTTTGTTTTAATTTATATGAAGCATTTTATAAATAACCTTTTTGATGAGTGCTGGCAATGAAACCGAAACAATTTTTATACTGAGATAAATACAGCAATGGCAACATTTCTGTTTCAAATCTTATAAATTAAATTAAAAACTATGAATACTAAGTAAATTAGGTATATACTTGTTTATAATATGCCTCAAAGGGTTTTAAAGATTATTTTAGTTTGACAAGTACATAATTACAGAGTTAGCTCTATATGAAAATAGGCTCTTGTGTCCCAAGAAATTGTAATAGTATAGGCTTGAACAAAACAAAGTTCAAACGTTTTTTTCATTACCTGTGATAGTAAAAACCAATGTGCGTTATGTAGGTACATCCTTTGACCTGGTGACCGAAGGTCAACAGGAGGTTAAACTAATCCAGCCCCATCCATTATTAAACTAAGTTTTCATACAGCTTA
The DNA here is from genome assembly GCA_018250295.1 of Spathilepia clonius. Lineage (NCBI taxonomy): Eukaryota > Metazoa > Arthropoda > Insecta > Lepidoptera > Hesperiidae > Spathilepia > Spathilepia clonius. The sequence continues at coordinate 1,074 of DWRA01000742.1, read as the reverse complement.
GTGATAATGTTTTGATAACACATATGAAAGTAAAATCTTGTATATGTGTGTTTGCATTTAAATTAATAACGAAGTGTCAGGAAAGTTTCTAAAGTTTAAACCCAACCGACCGGCATTAGTTAAAGATGAGCATAAAAAAGCAGTGTAGTCCAAATAAAATTAAGTTTACCACTTTCCTATACTTAACTGTTAGGATATAAGGAATTAAACAGTTGTTTGTTGTACTTACAAGTTGTTTTTCGTAAAACTCCGTGCGTTCAGTCACGTAGTGTCGACTGTTGGTGTTGGTGTACGTCTGTAGAGTACACGCCTCAGAGCCGGCCGCGCTCCGAAACTCAAGGTGACCTTCAACAATTCGTTTTGGAAGCCACGCCATCGCGCATGCCCGAATTAAAAATCCACAGGCCCACGATATGGACCTAAACACCAAGCGCGACAGTTTGTTATCCAACGGCCACCGACGTTTGATACAGGACTACAATCTAAGATTCCCGCGTCTATTACTCTAAACCATTTAGAAATAAAAGAGTTTCATTGTAAAAGTTGATAATGTACGCATACGTATACTGAAGTATTTTACGATATTACGGTCTAATGCGTATATTTAATTTAATTGTAAGTAGTTATTTTAATGCAGCTACAACACAGACATGTATAACAGTCACAACCATTACTATTTTGATATAAAAGTTCCATTTGCTGATAAAACACTCCCATGTGCGGCATTTGCGATATCAGCCAGATACTAGTAGTTCAGTGCATATAACTTTTTTAGGTTTTAAAAATTATAAAAATATAAATAATTGCTATCTATCAACCAAGTAAGTCTGGCAATTAAATGAAGTATTCGCTCTGCCGAATCTACTAGATTTTTACGCCAGTGAGAGATTAATAATAAAGGTGGTAGAACCCATTGTGGTTCGACTTCGGCGGCACCACCGCCCCACCTATTTCTGCTTAATAACAACAGTGTTAAGCGCTGCTGTCTTCTGGTTTGAAGGATGTGGTAAGGGAGACTTACTTATCCGAGGCATTCCAACTTAATCCCCAGGGGTAGCAACGCATCTGTGGTCG
>DWRA01000741.1:0-21550 GCA_018250295.1 Spathilepia clonius | reverse complement strand
GGGTTCTACCACCTTTTACTGTCGCAGTACTTTTTTTAGATTGGAGTCGACGATCATGCAGTCTAACCGACGGTAACTGCGCATGGGCGTGTCTAATGAATATAATATAGAACAGGTCCTACACACGACACTCTTATTTATTTATTTATAAGTTTTTGTACACTGAAAAATGAAAGTAAAAAACATTAAAAATACTTAGTACAAAGGGCTACTTATTTCGAAATGAAATTTCTTCCAGCAGCCCTTGTACCAAAACGCAGAACGCGGAGTCGAAAAACAATCGGTTAACGCCTTTAAATACTTTACTACCGATATTCGAAGCTTACTCGCAAAAAAAATTCACACTTCCACAAATATTCTACATAGATACACAGATACATATCTATACCGATATTTTAACCCACGACCATTCTAATCAAGAACTATATCGACAGTGATTGTCCGAAGTCGGGCTTTTGTTCGAACGAAACCGAACTAATGTTAACTAAAAACGAAAATGGCAAAAACTACAATACGTGGAGTATCTACAGGATTTGTGATAGGTATGGGTGTTTGTAATGAAGATTCAGTTCGTTTTTTTGGAAATTACATTTCTACTATCAAAGTTGGAATATGTACATTATTGTTTTTAACTTTTAATATCGTAACGGTTGTATTAATTAATTAATCGTTATTACGTCATTACAATTGATTTAAATTTGTATTTTTATTACCCGTAAGGGAAGAAAAAAGAGAGCCTAATTTTAAGTAACCTACCAGGTTTGAGGACTAAAAACGCCTTTTCAACTAAATCATAAATACCAATCAGAAATAGTTAACATTACCCGCTCGGAACCCGGAACCTTTTGCGAAACCGTCCACTACACCACAAAAAATATAACTAAAGCAAGTGGTTACGGTAGACTGATATTCTTTAAGCACTATCCTACAAGTTAAACTGTGTCTTTAGAGTCAGTGGCTCGTGCAAATCGGTTTCACGTTTCCGTGACTATAATAAATGCGCATCTTAAGACAAGATGAGAGGTGGAGGCAGCAGAGAGCACTGGCTCAAAGGGTGAAGAATTCAGTTCATTACCGTCTTACGAGGTTCGTGTAGGCTGGTGGTTTTGTGGATATTTTTTATAAAAACGTAATTTTCCTGGTGTCACGTTTCGTAGCCTATTGGTCAGTATTCATTGCATGGGAAACATTTTCGGGGTTAGAATTGATTTACTTATGTCGGCTCGTAAAGCTTTAATGTGAAAAATCCTTATAAAAGAGTTTAATAAAAAAAAAAAACTAAATCATAGGCAATACGTTTTAATACACGATTATTTTTGCATTACGTAAATACTCATCGTAAATTAGAAAGACTTTAGAAAAAGATATAAGAAAGTTATTTTAAAATCAAACACAGACTTCAGTTTTATTTCTCTATATCTAGTGTCTGAATTCATCACAAAACGAGTCCTGCAATATCGAATCCGTAATAAAACAAAAAATATCAGTAGTCAAAAGTTGGCAACTCTAAAAAGCGCGCTCAAATTGATATAAGCGCATAAACTTAATAGAGGAGCCGAAAATCATCAAGCAATCGTCCACGACTTCGATGTAATTAAACCGGGTGGGGGAGTGAAGATCAACTGAGACGGGGCGCAAAAAAATGATAATTACGAAAAAGTATCCCCCATCGTTCCGCGAACTCACTCGAACTATCAGCCGTTGCGGAACAAACTACGGCCAAGTGTGTCGATTTTCAACGTCCTCGAGTCTAGAAAAAAAATATTCTCGAGTCGCAAGTTCAGTGGGGGTGGGTGGGTGCACCCTTCCTGCGGACCTCCTTAACTGCTGCCAGCGGACAAAAAGAATGAATGGATCCGCCCCTTAACGAATACACCGAGCGGCATAATTCATACTTAGGAAAGTGCAAGGAGATGACATGGATTTTTTTTTGTTTTTTTCTTTTTTTTAATTGCATTCAGCCACGCTCGCGTAGACCGTAATGCTAAAGTAACTTTGATTATTGTTACTGAAATATTGTGAACATATATATTTGTTCTGTTTGTAACATATATATGTATATATGTTTGTTTTTGATTTCAATTGTTTTTGTGGTGGGTTTACTACAAATTAGCTTACGTTTTAGTTAAAGTTTAATCATAATGGTATTTTATAAAGCACAATAAATCGTAAACTGTCCGCATTAGAACATTTTTTGTACCAGGACAATAGAAGTGCTTCAGTGTTTTAAATACTTGTACCTTGTATCTTTTTGGAACCTTAGTTACTAACAAGGGATGAAAATGTATATCCGGATATAGACTTTAATATGCGTAGAACTTGACCTAATTAATTATACAATAGACTATAAATAATATATTGTTTATAAATTGTTAATATCTAATTGTTTTTTTATACAAATACTTGCTTACATATACGTTTATATACAAGAAAAGTATTTTAATCTTGTTTATACATATATAAAAAGTTTACATTTCGTTTAAACCATTTTAATAAAGAAAGTGAAAAATTAGTAAAAATATTTTTATTGCAAAAACAATTGTTTTTCTAAGTACTTATTTCTGCTTATTGATAGCAGTGGTAAGCGCTGTTTTCTTCTGATTTGAAGGGTGTAGTTAGGAAGACGTACGTATCCGAGGCGTTTCAACTTAGTCCTCAGAGGTAGCAACGCGTCTATGGCCGACCTCAGATAGGATTCTTATCTTATGTAGGGTCGATAACAGATGTCCATTCGCTTAGTAATTTTAAAGACTATTAAGTTATTTAGTTTTTTTAATACTTTTATTGCAAAATGTAGATCAAAGAGACTCATAATAAATCAACGACTTTTGTAAGGTTTTAGTCTTTCAATAAGCAGTCTACAAGATATATAATTGGATTCACTGCAGTACGTCAAAGATAACTTGACCTGATTCTGATTGAAGAGCTCAGACGAACCCAAGTTTAAAAGAAAAAAGATAAGTTGAAAATCGAAACTTTTTTAAATAAGATTGGAGTAGCACAATCTTGCTGTCGACCTGATGGTAAGTGATCACTGCCGCCCATGGCCATTATTATTTCTTTTTATATATGATGGAAGTGGCAAACGAGCATGCAGTCCACCTGATGGTAAGTGACACCTACTATTATTAACATCTGAAATCTACCCCAGATAAGATTTGAATCCTACTTCAGGTCGGGCACACAAGCGTTGCTACCCTGAGGACTAAGTCGGAATGGTAAATAAGTATGTCTCCCTTAACGTAGCTATTTTAGAAGAAATAGATGTAGCGGTGGTGCCTCCGGAGACTAACCCACAAAGGATTCTGCCACCTTTTAGTATTTAACTGTTTTATTAATATTATCGCACCTAATTTTATAGACATCGTTGTTATTAAGTAAACGAAATATAATAATTAGCCTGAATATCCTGTTTTTATACACGTGCACAAGTCATTTATATCTTCATGCTTATATCGTGTTATAAAATTTAATTACTTTGACAATATACCTACCAATTAATTCTCATAATATTATTGTCAGTATCGCAGTAGAATATTCAAAGAATTGTTATATTATAACAAATTATTGTTATGTTTAACAAAACGAATGATAACAATGCAATCACACATAATATTATATCTAGGCATAGGAGAAAAATGTTACTTTTTATCTCAACAACTTTTATTCTTACTGATATTATTAATACCAAAGTTTGCATGATCGGATGGATTTGTTACTCTTTCAGGCAAAAACTATTGATTGGATGTGGATGAAATTTAGTAGACAGATAGTTTATGACCTGGATTAGCATATAGGGTACTCTTTACTATAAACGAAGCCCACACAGGCGAAGTCGCGGTTAAAAGCTAGTAGCAAATAACATAGTTTCAATTCTGATTAAACAAGTGACATATATAAACGTTTATATATGTCACTTGTTTAATCTTATCTTCTATAATTATAAAATCTTTTACTATTTATACAAAAGGGTTTGCCTGTGTCCTGTGTGTCGATTTCCTGTGAGTGTCATGGGCACATACCAAGACGACTACAAAAACACCCAGACTCAGAACAGCATCTAAAGTCATCATTTAGATATCTATCTGGTTGGGGATCGAATTGACGCTTTAATTTTATTTATTTGTATAGTAGGCAACGCATTGTCCACAGGGTGTGATTAATAGTAACCCCTCATCTTGGTGACGGTTCTTCGTATCCATATGTAATTAATCTATGTATAGGAAAATCCATTTCTGATACTATTTATAGTTTTTATTGAATATATAATTATTATTGTCCCATTTGCTGTAAAGTAGTCTTCTCTAAGAATGTGAAGGTTTTAATTTTATTTTATTTGATGGAAGTAGCAAAAGAGCATGCAGTCCACTCAATGGTAAGTGGCCACTGTCACCATGGACATCTGTAAATAGTTTTACGTTGCTTGCACATGCATTGCCATTTCTAAGGAATAAGATGGTCGCCTCATATTTAAATCAGGCGATATTCACACACCCTTCAACAGAAACGCAAGAATACTATCAAGTTAGAAATCGGTGTACTAGTTATAACTTAGGTCCAACTATATAGACTCTAACAATTTCAGTTGCATCTATGAGATGTATGGATGAACTCTAAAACATCTTGGTTTTCTCGTAATTTTAAAAATAAAAAAAATCTAGGATTCGAACCCTGGACTTTTAGCATGAGAGACCGAAACTGCCACTAATAGATCACTGCTCAACAATAGCTTTACAAAAAGACATGTTCCAAGCTGTATCATATATACCTATACGCATATAAAAAATTAACGCAAAAAGACAGTAGACGTTCAAGTCAACTGGCGTTGCGTCTTTCAAGCGAACTCGCCCAAACGAACGCGCCTCTGAAGGCAGCTCGGAAGTTAAGATGCGTCGGTTGCCACGTATAATTTTTTCCACTCTCTTTCAATTCACCCCCTATCGCACCCCGCCTCAACCCTTCCGTCTGTCAATCTTAACTACAAGGCGGGAAAGCTACGTTCAGTAGTGGGCCTACATTTTTTTATTTTTCGTGCCTCTAATAGGGCTCGAATTCTCAGAATCGATTTGAGCAAAGTTACCGCTTTCAGCGATTTTTCAAAGGAACATTTCTGTTCTGTAAGCGAAATCGATATAAACCAATTTTTGTTGATCCGGCTGCAGAACAATACTTCATGGTTAAACTTTGCGGTTAAGCTCTGTGCGTTTCGTTTTTTACTTGGAATTGCAAAACGTGAAATTATGATTTCATATTGGTAACAAAGGCAAATAAAAACGTTGTTTTGTTTACATTTACATATTGCGCGGCACGGTGGGCCGTGTAAAATACGCGTAAACGTACAAATATCACGTTTAATTATTTCTCTTTAATGTAAACTATCGTTAAATGATATCAATGTTTTAAATAAACGCATTAAAAAGTGTAAATGATGAAATTAGGACGTCGATTGATCGTCGTTTTTTTTTAATTTATAGACAAGAAGTTATAGTAAAAATATGGCTTTATCTTTTTACGAAAGTTGCTTCAAAATTATTTGGGCATGTTATTAATAATAATCAATTAATATTTTTTTTTGTATTAATCGATCTTTTGACAGAAAATTGCAAAGATTAATTATGTTTAAAACTGGGCGTTAGAAAACACAGGTTCGAAATTTCAAAAAAGTAATTATGTACGTAAAAGAAAGGTCAGTGTATATGTAACATATTTTACAAAAAAGTAAATAACAATCATTGTATAAAATTCGATTAACAAATTTAAACGTATTTCGAATACTAAAATTCAAAAACGGAGAACGAAAATTAGTTGTAATCAGAACGTGAGCCGAAGGAGGCTACTTGTCTCTGGTTTAATCAACGCATCGTGGTGTTTGATGACGGTGAAAACGGAAGGACCAGACAGGCCAGGGGGAAGGAATAAAAAAAATAACCTCAACTTGCATACACGCATAACTAGCGGACGTCGCAGCCGAGCGTTCGAGTTAGTAACTTCGGTAATCGACGGAAAATATGAAAGTTTGCCACTCTTACCGAGTTTAAGTGTGCTCCACAACTTCGGTTTAAAAGTATACCGCTCAGCTAATAGAAAGTTGACGTCAAATATGAGTCGGATCTGCTAATTACTAAAGCAATGCTATTTACTAAAACATATTTTCATGATTTGAGTTTATATGCGTCATGTAATAAATAGTCAGCAATTTCCAGTCATTTTAAATGTTATGTTTAGTCATATACTACATAGATTTTTTTCTAACTACGTAAAGGACAATTTAAATTAAAATATGTATGGGTTTTAGTAGTGTAGTAACATTACAATTTATTATATTGCACTATCTATGCTTTGTAGTCTATTTCCTTTGCATTTCAATATGTAGGTATAATCCTTCATTTGGATTTTTTTAGAGACGTCTGAGAAACATTTATATAAATATATATTTTTTGTAATATTGTTATACATAAAGTATATCAGCACGTCAAAAAACAAATTTCCATTTTTACATCCAACAAAATCATCCGGTATTTTCAAAAGCATCTAAAAATTTAGTAATTTCGCATACAGTCCGAAAAGCGCCTTTCACTGTAACCACGACATCCGCCTCAAGATGCATCAGCGAAGGGGTCCCCTACGATCCACTACGCTGTACAAACTTACAACAGATAAGGGTCTCAAGTACCCCCCAAAAGGGGTAAGACAGACCCCCCAAGTCTGCCTAGAGTTTAGTGGAAGAAAAAATAATGCGAGAAAAGGACAGCGATACCCAATCGTGATTCGTCTGTGGTTTCACTTTCCGTCTGTATCTCAGCTCAATTTGTTCTTGGGACAGGTAATTGGAAATTTGCTTTGTTTTATCTTTTTTCTTATTTTAGGAATCCTTTTCAAGAATGGACACAGATGGTTATTGCTGCGGACGTTTCGTCGATCGATCGGGATTTTCGTTTAAAGTTACAAAGGATTGTAATATGGAAATAGAAAGGAATGGAAAGGATTATAATACATTGGAATTTAAATTATTGTATGTTATTTACAAAACAAATGAAATCTAGTTACATTACTTGTTCGTGGAAGGAATAATTGGTAAAAAATGTTCATTTTTGTATGAAAACCGGAAATCTGTCCCAGTACATAGGTACTGTACATATGCACAACTATTTCGCCATAGACGTCGTAAAACGTTACAATATATTTTAACACGCTGTATATTATAAATAAATGTAATTAAACGTTACGACTAGTGATAGCCTAGTGATTGAACCAGCCTCTCAACCGAACGGTCCGAGGTTCAAACCCCAGACACGCCTGAATTTTTCAAATTTATATGCATATTAGTTATTATCACTTGCTAACTGTGAAGGAAAACATCGTGAGGAAAAATCTGAGAACTCTTTGAAAAAAAGTTTTCAAAAAGTGTGTAAAGACTGGGAGACCTGTGCCTAGTGGGGAAGAAATAGGTAGATGACGCAATATAAAAAAATACACGACATTATTGTAATGTAGACATTTGAAAGAATAATTTCTTCTTGTTCTGTAGAACAAAGCGACATGTACAGTTGGCGACCGCTACTAATCTAAGTCCCATAAGTATAAAACAGGAACAAAAAGCCTATTGTAGGCCGAAGACAAGGCAATGCTCTAATTATTTCCCACACTTGGAGCTGATATCGCGTTACTCATTGTCCTTCGGCCATTGTGAATGTTTCTAAATCTTACCTCAGGAAAGTAGCCGTTGGGTGTACACTCGGACACAGAAATAGATGAACACGTTACTAATAAGTTAGGAGTGAAAATCTTTAATTGAATTTCGTTAAAATTCTAAATTGTTAATTATTAATTATTTATTTATTTATAAGTTTTTGTACACGGAAAAATGAAAGTAAAAAACATTAAAAATACGTAGTACAAAGGGCGTACGTTAATTATTAATTTTAATTAATTATTTTTTTTTTATCTTTTAGTTTTAATAATCTTATTGACAAAATTAAGAAATTACAAAATTATCGTATTGGTAAAACTATGGGATGAAGTAATTATAATAATTAGGGTGAAGCAGATAACATATTTGTTTACCAAAAATAGTTTTTTTCATGCGGCCTAAGTCGATTTGTTTTGTTTTTCCAGTTATACCACAGCATATAATTCCAAAAATTATATATTTTATTGAAATGCGTTGCTATGCCTGAGGACGTTAGAACGTCTCGGATAAGTATGTCTCCATTATACCCTTCAAACCAGAATACAGTTTACATATACGTCTAATTAAATCAGTAGTTCTTGGGACCCTTCCTAAGGGCAGTGATTTGGACCATTTGTTTTATTTTTAATTTATACTTTTATTTTTAATTATTTTATATTTTTTTCTTTAATTTAGTTTTATTTGTAAATATTGTATATAATGTTAATTGTATTAAATCATAATATTGTATTTCGGAACTATTCAGCTTTTAATGGCATATATAGCATAATTATCCCACTATCTAGTCTAGTAAACTCCAGTAGCAGGAGCGTATTTTAATCCTAGCGAGTGTACCTCGGTTAACCTCCGTAGAGTGAACTTGATACATGACATTGTCTGCCCTTTTCACGCACCTTGCTGCCACTCTTTTGTTCATCGTCTGTGCTGCTTTCTTCGTTTTAGACTACACGTGCAATTTTAATCCGTACGTTTTAGTAAACGCTTGGAATGAAGGAGGGATTCGTTGTCTAATGTTTGGAGTTAATGTTTTGTATCTGGCTCTGATGTAACGTTACGTATTACGTGTGTAGTGGGACGATTGAATTTTACTTATTTGTTGTAATTTATTTAAACAATTCCATTAATACTCCAATTCTTTAAGTACAGTTTCAAAGTAATTCGGGACTAATATTTTTTTTTTATTTATCTAGATATATATTTAGTTATCATAATATAATTTTATTAAGACTACTTCTGAAAACTCTAACACTGACTGACTTAGACTATTAACTACACAGAAAACTAAGAATTTTTGTACAGGAAATCATTATAAAAAATTGATCATCATTTGACTTTCGCTGTGAATAAAAAGTAAGTTAAATGCTATATTCAATTACACGATACCCAATACGACATATCAAAGTATATAGCACATTAATGATTAGTGATTATTCGAATAATTAATATCGATTATTATATCGATAGAATCGAGAAAAACATAGTGGAGCACTCGTTGTTTAACCGGCGCGTCTCAAGTCACGGCAAATGAGGGGTGAGTTTAATGAATAATTAATGCACACACTTTTCTCGCCAATTATAATTACGTAAGGAAAGCAATTAGGATTCGTGCGACTACCTGCATAAGCGCAAATTTACATGTAGAGCTCGGCCCTAGAGCCTAGGGTCCATAAAACTTGCAAGCCAATCTAGGCTTATTTTATTTAAACTAAAAACTTAAAATTCCATGAGCTTATCTAATGGAATACCGGAGTGGAGGTAAGTACGGAATATATTATTAAATTAATAAAAATATCGTGTAACAACGAGCGAAGTGTGAAAAGGGTAGCAGATTCACACCTGAGATAAAAGGTAAAAAAATTGAGGTAATATTTTTTGTAGAAAAAGATAATTTCTTGCGGCTATTTTTAAATTGTTTAAAACCAGTTATCTAGTACATAAGAGGTTGGTTTTAAGGTAATTTATGTACGTTACTAATAATTAATCTATCCAATGTTTTGGCTACCAGAGATCGATATTTGAAAACATTTGCGCATTAAAAATTGTGACATTTCGATCCTTAGTAGGCAACATATGAATATACATACTGAGTATTAACTGTTATTAATTTCGTTAAGAGTTACTGTAAACATAAACATAACATAACAAAATAATAAAAAATAATTATAAACGGCATAGAAAATAATTTAAAAATGTATTAGATACGTACTTATTTATCTTTATGCAGAAAATCAATTGTTCTTTGTTTTAAATTGTTATTTCAATAAATAAAAATTATATTAAGTAATTGTTACATTACAGTAATAATTAATACATTATAATTTAATTCAAATTTAAATGTATACAACAATAAGAAATATAAAAAAATTGAAATAACATTTTTAAAAGTAAGATATTTTTGACGCCCCCAAATGTTCAATTCGAATTATTCGATACATAATAATATAACTGCAGATAACTAGAATAAGTGACTATAAACAAAATGAAAGTCAAACAAAGAAACCAATAAAACAAAGCTTATATTTCTGGTGATTGCTCCCGCGGACACCTAAGTTTGGGATGAGATCTTAGCGGGGGCAAGTGCGTCGTTAGAGGTGCATAAATATCCACCTGATCCTTATAAAGGATTGCATCTCCAATTCTCCGTCATTCGAGAAGAGTGTTTGACGTTTGTAGTTTAACTTTAGAAGTTTCTGTTGGAGTTACGAAGATGGCAGATACTGAATTCTTAAGCTACGTACGAGCAAATTGTAAGTAACAACTTAGCTTAATTTTAAGTATTTTTTTTAGTTATATTTTATTAGTTATATTTAGTTATATAGTTTTGTAGTTTTCATTGAATTTACGAAATCAACGTAAATACATGAACCGAAGTATTTTAAATTACTTCCTTTTAATATGTTAAATTATTTTTTATCTTTGGTACAATGTACAATTTTCAATAAAAAAAAAACAATTTTTTTAAACATTGATTTCAGTTGTAATTCGATCAGTAAACAACATATTCCTTTGTAAAAGGAAGTCCGTTAAAAATATATATTATTTTTTTTTAATAAAAAAAAATTAACAGTACCAAAAATTACTTCAAACAAAACTTGTCACTGCTTACTGGGTCACGCCTATAAAATCCGTCAAAAATCCCCTCCATACACAAATTACCTCCACAATGAACACACCTAATTACGAACAATGCCGCGTGCGCAGGTCGTCACGCCTTGCTGTACCGGAAGCCGCCACCGGACGTCGAGATTGTGGCCCGAGCCCCTGATTCCTTCCGGTGGCTCCAATAGCCTGGTGGCACAAGGGTCAAGAGGCAGCGGGACACTTGCACCACCAGTGACAAGACAACGCTAAAGGTATAAACGCTTTGGTATGTAGACTCCAGAGGACTTTAGGAAAAATAAGCGGGTTTTACAAACCAAGGCAGTAAAATTCAAACAAATGTAGAAGAACTTTAAGTAGAACCAGTCTGTAGACCAGCGTATAAAGCTTTTAAGATATTAAAATTTAAGACTTTATACGCGGCAAACATAAAAATGTATTTGTTAATTAATTTTCAATTGAATATTAATTTCTTCGTCATCCTTGTATTTCTAAATTAATTTTAATTCTATATTGCGTCACTTTTGAATTTAATTGTCCAAATTATCATCATAACTTCACAAAATTGTTTTTCTCTATCACTCTAAACATTTCTTACTAGTTCCTCAGCGATATTTTAAATTTTATAGCTATCAATGAATAAAATCCTAATCTTTATCAGAAGCGACAATTTCTCACTCTTCTCACTTAGACAAATCTGCCAAATCGTTTTAACGCGTCCTCTCATCACTTATCCTACATAATAAGGTCGTCGCACCCTGATCTTTAGCATGGAACGATTGGCGGTGATCTTTTTTATTGAGCATGTCATGTGTCGCTTACCCGTGGTCCGTGACTCACTGGCATATCGCGATGATTTATCCAACGAGATCAAATTTTAATAATGGAGATTTTGGTATTATATCATTTGTTTTGGTATTAACAGGAAGGAAGAGGTCGTATCTGTTTTGTTGGAAGGTTGATTTGGAAGGCTGGGATAGGGCAGAGATACTTACACTAGTTACACAAGGTGTTCTAATTATGTTGTTTGGGATACCTACACGTTTGTGATCTAAATCTTTGGGAAGATATGATTAGATTTTTTTTATAATGTTTTCGTTTAAAATCATCAAAATTTTTGCTATAAATATTATTTATAGGTTACTCTTCGTTATTTATTTTCGCGGTATTAGTCAATACTGTCCTTAAACCTACTGTCGTTCTAAATTCGACTACAATCATAAATATTTCATTTTTTATTTTAAAAATTGAAGCTGTAGAATATATATGTAGATAAACAAAAGCGAAAAGAACAGAAATGTTTTGTCTTTTCTTATTTATTTTAGATGTAGGAGACATTAATCTAATCGAGAAGATAATATTGTCATTTAAGATAGAAATGACACGATTCTACCTGAAGTATAGATAAACCTGCCAAGAAAAGTCTATGGAAAATATCACAGATTTTAAAACGTCTGTTTCATAGATAAGACAGTAAAATCGCGTTTTTATAGGTATAATATAATTATAGGCGTAATGATAACTATTGTAGTAAATATGATTTACAGTGCATATGGTATTAAAACTATTCTTTAGACCACAATCATTATAATGTAAAGGTGGTAGAACCTTTTGTAGTTCGACTCCGGCGGCACCACCGCCACACTTATTTCTGCCTAATAACAGCAGTGTTAAGCGCTGCTGTGTTCTGGTTTGAAGGGTGTGGTAAGGGATATAAACTTAACGGGGCATTCCAACTTAGTCCTCAGGGGTAGCAACGCATCTTTCGTCGACTTCAGTTGGGATTCTGATCTTATCTGGGGTGAATCACAAATGTCCATGGGCGGCAATAGCCACTTACCATCAGGTGGACTGCATGCTCGTTTGCTACTCCATCACATAAAAAAAAATCAGAGTCAGATTTGAGCAAGAAACGGAATATTTTACAGAAAATTAAGTGACATCTACCATTTTTTATATAGAGGGGGTAAGTGGGGTGTTAAAATCGCGTGTAATTATTACAAGGCGTAACACAAGCTAAGCTAAGTATCATTGCGGTGAACAAGTGGCGGTGGTTTCTCACGGCGCGCGCGTCCTTCTCACGCGCTCGCCTTACACTTCCTTCCGCTGGGCGATGCGTCTGCGCAGTGGTCGGATACTCGCTATTGTTTGACATTCATTTATATATATTTTTTTTATTTATACTCAAGCTAAGACATGTACTGGAACGGTATCTCGAAGCTCTAGGTATCATTTTCGTTATTAAATTTTGTATTAATTATTTGATTTAATTTTTAAAACAATCGTGTATACGTCAATGAGTTAAAACATTATTTTCAATATTTTTCTTTAATATCAAGCACATTTTTTTTAAACAATTTTTCAACTAAAAGTTTTTATTACAAATTTTTTGTCATACAAATTAAATTTTGGTAATCTTTTATTTCTTTTTAAACTTTCTAAAACATTTCATATCTTGAACAATTTTTTTTAAACGTCACGTTAAAACTGTACGAGTATCCGAACGCACCCTGGAGGGTCACTACTTGCGGTTGTAAGCGATGCCAGGGGTGATAATCGTTTGTTGCACGACCGGCCTGGGAACCGCGCCTTCCGGACTTAGCCCTTAACTACTTAAGTGACAAATCTTTTTTTGATTGTGAGAACTATGGCTCAGGATGCCGGGAAATCGGAAATTGGTAATGGGTTAGGACAAGGGGTATTGAGGTCGACTCGGAAGTGAACGTCTCGTTACTGACTAATATTCTATTGATTGTGAGAACGGGGCATCTTGTTTGACTAATATTCTCTTCATTGTGAGAATTTTGTCGTTAAGCTATTAACTGTCCCACTGCTGGGCACGGGTTTTCTCTCAGAGTGAAAGGGGTTAAGCTATAGTCCGGCACACAGGTGAAGTGCGAGTTGGACTTCGCACACCTTTGAGACCTTTTTTGTGTGTGTAGGTTTACTCACGATGTTTCCCATCATAGTTATAGCAAGTATTACTAATGTGTAATATGCACGTAACTGCGATAAATCCGTGGCAAGTAATTTCTTAATATTTAACGAAATAATGATTGAAGGTTGAAAAAGATTTAGGGATTAAAATTGATAGCGATTGAAAGATAGGATTTGTGGATTAAGATTGATGAGGGTAATGACAAAGTCGATCTCGGACGTATTCCTTAACGAGTGTAAGACAGAATATGCACGAAGATAAAATATGTTCTAAGTCTGTGTTTGTGTGTGTTAAGCACACAACACACTTAACACACACAAACACAATTGCCTAAACTTAGAATAGATATTAGATAGAATCGCAGTTCGGACAACCCGTATCTCTAGCCTTATGGTTCTCAATCTTTTAGATTGGTCTTCGTATACACATATGTACATAAAGTAAATTATTTACATATTCAAGTTTAGTTCATTTAAATATTTTAACACCACTTCAATTGTCAACAAACGTAAATCGTTTACTTAACCGTAAATAATATTCCACCAAATAACTCGTGACGAAACGTAAAAAACTGTTGAAAACATGTCCATATTTTACCGTAGTTGGGAAAATTTATAAACTCTAGTACTTGAAAAATCATCGCATTCGCGGTGATTAACGAAAGGCATAAATAAATCAGATGCGGCTCCAAGCTGTTGCCACTTTAAAACTGGAATGACAATTGAAAGGTAAAAAGGAATGAATGTCGCAATATATTTGTATTTCATTCCTCGTTCTTGCAAAGGCATAAAATATTCCGCAGCATTCGCGGTGTATTTGAGCTAGTGTTTCTAAAGGTATAAAGTTTCATTCTTTATCGCAGCGAGGACTTTTGTCTTGCCCGATTTCTTTCCACTTTTAATTCTTTCTTTGTAGTTGCGGTTAAGGACCCTATTGTTTTACGGAGTCTCACGGGCTCTCGTCTTGAGAGCAAACAGGTCATGGCACCGCTTTGTACAGCATTTTGTTTAACTTGGCTAATATTCCCATGAGACTAGTGTTCGGCTCGTTATTGTATTAACGTGCGTCTAATGGATTAAGCGATTCAGTTTGTGGCTTTTTCCTTTGATAGTTATAATGGTCGGTAAGCTTTTAGATTTTAGATAATTGATACGCTAATGATTTTTTTTCTTTTTTCATAACATGGTATTGTATAGTAATGATTTTATTAACTTTTTTTATAACACTGCTGTAGAGTATAAGCGTGCAGTTCACCTGATGGTAAGTGATCACTGCTGCCTGTGGACATTAGTGAATTCCATATAGCAACGTTCTAGATGCGTTTCCAATCCTAAGGACTAAGATGGTCACCATTTCACTGCTAACTCTAAGACGCTAACTAACGCTAACGCTAAGATTACGCTAGAAATAGATGTGACGGTGGTACCTCAACGTTCGACTCATACTAGTTCTGCCATCTTTCTATGTTATAATAATGTGTTACTAATTTATATTATAATTGGTATTTTTCGTTCGATTTCGGTATTTTTGTTTGATAATTCAAAGTCCGTTTATAGCAGATGAATAAAAATATTAACATAACTTTTCTATAAACATAATATTAGCGAATCTTAAGTATTGCGTGTTTGTATGTCATTAGGGCGCGTCTACAACATGAATAATTATCGCGCAACCCTCTTGATCGCTGTGGACAAACACCACTGTTATAGAGTTATAAATTGATAGATAGGGTATCGACTAAAATATGAAAGTGTATAAAAATATTATTTAAAATATATATATACGCGACCAATCCTCCTCTTTCGGATACGAAAATCAGTTAAAAAGGCGCCAAATTGAAAACGTAAAAATATAATTAATATAAATTATTTACGATTTACTACTAATATCAATTATGTTGATGCATAGGTTGGATTTCCGGTCCGATGTAAATTAAAATTATCGAACAAATCTGGTTGTTTACGTCTTATTGCAAATTCAATGTATTAAAAACGTAGTGAGTTTTAAAAATATTTAAAAATCGAAAAACAAAATTCTTGTAAAAAAATATAAATTCGAATATATTGCTAGGTTGTTTCTAATCTAATCGCTGCACCATTCTATCTTTGTATAGCTCTACAATCCCTTCCTTCAGTTTTAGTGGAGTTTCTAATTATGTCTACAACGGAATCGCAAGCTGTCGCGTGGCGTACCGGTCGCCTCGCATCTGTTGTGTGACCTTGCCCTAACTTGTGTTCAAATATGTTATTAGTTTTGATGGCTTTGAGTCGTCAACCTATTATTGTCGCACTGCTGGACATGGGTCTTCTCTTGGAGTTTTCTTTTTTACGGAGTAGCAAACGAGCAGTCCACCTGGTAGGCAACTGCTGCCCATGGACGTTTGTAATCCACCCCAGATAAGGCTAGAGTCCTACCTGAAGTCGACTGCTGCTACTCCTGAGGACCAAGTTGGAATGCCGTGAATATGCTTACCGAATTCTTAAACCAGAAGAGAACAGCACTTAACATTACTGTTATTAGGCCGAAATATGTTTGGCGGTACTGTTTCCGCAGTTGCACCATAAAATTTTTTAGAAAATAGATCACCGCGCTGACCAAGTGCGAATGGGTAGTCTTCACAAGAATTTTTTTTTTAAATCTCAGGCATTTAGGGTTCTGCACAATTATTCTCTTCACCGTTTAAGCTAGTGATAAATTAATCACTAATACGCACAAAACTTGTAAAAAACATAGACGAATTGAGAACGTCCTCCTTTTTTTAAAGTCGGTTAAAAATTAAAGAATCTGGCCTGGGATTTGAACCTCGGTCAACCTCGATTTTACACCGAATTTCAACCACTAGTCTCTCAATGTATGCTATTGAGATTTAAGTAACAATTTTCAAGTAGTCAATTTGCAGTAGTAAACGTGAGTGCAGTTCACGTGATTGTAAGTGATCACTCTCATTTAAAGACATGTAACTGGAATCCATTTCAAATGGGGCTGGAGTTCTGCTTGCTATAGCTCTTCTGGCAATGCAAATGTGTTGCTAGCTAGCGATTTTTGGCTATTTCAATTTAGTTTGAAGATTACGATGGAACAATTAATAACGAAAACCATTGCACTATAATGAATATGAGTTTATGAGAGTATAAGAATATAGGATCATTTAACTAATTTGGGGTCACAAAAATTTGTAGGTAAAGCAACTAAATATTCCGGAAGTTAAAATTGATATTTTCGGATAACTGGTTAAAGGTATTAATAAAATTAAAGGTATTATTATTTCATAAGCAAATGTAGGTACCAATGGTGCCGTCGTCGTTGTATTACTAAGGTTGGTACTATTCCTTTGTTCTTTTTTAAGTTTTATTTTTATAATAAATTAAATAATTTAGTTAACGTTTTTTATTTAAGTTAACTTAGTTTTTTTATTGTGACGTGACAGTTATTGTGTGTATCGAATATCGTATGTTCCTACAAAAATAAAAAATACACCGCAACATAACACAAAAAAGCCTAATTAAAAATTAAAATAAATTACACATCAAACAGAGACTTAATACAAATTCGTATTCTCAATCATCACCTCAATTGGGGTTACGCGATCGATTAATTAAAATTGCTATTCTCGATTTCCTAACACCATATGTTGTGAACGTTGTTCCATGTGTGAAATGACTTGCCTATTTTCTTAGAACTATTCCGCAAATGTTGTGTATTCGGCTTCTATCCGTGTGTCTTATAGTCTAAATTCTCTTGTCGGGTCGCATACCGTATCAGTTACTATCCGTTCCAATTAAACAACGTCTTGAAGCCAAGTTCCATTAAGTTTCAAATAAACCGCGTCATGCAAGGAATAGACGAGTTTCAATTCGATTTTCGTAGTTGATTGGTTCCGAAATTTGTAGCGCACTTCCGGATTTTAAATTTGTGGCACGCACCAACGGGTAGAAATTGATATTTGGGTTCTTAGGTGGTCATTAGAGCGTCTGTCTTCCGGTCGTCGACGGGTGAGTTAATTGCTTCATTTACGAATGCTATCGACAGTTTCAATAACTATGCATGTTATTGACATTGGTGATACGCTTCATAGATGATTGACACGCGCTTCTTAGGTCAAGAATTTTTGTTTAATAACTGTCATAGGTTAGTGGGGTGAATTTTGGCCTTTTATGTAGTCGGTCCAGGGTTTAAATCCTGGGCTAGAGTTTTCAATACTGTGTATTAGAAACGAAATGACATTTAGGCATTTAAAAGGAAAAATAAGCAATAAAAAGTGAAGTTATAAGCCTTAGAGTTTAAAAGTCCAAATATTTTTTTTTTGCATTCTGTGAAAGTATTTAGTAAACAAGTGTGTGACCACCTGATGGTGAGTGGTCATTACCGCCCATGAACATCTACATTTAACCCTGAATAAGATTAGAGTCCTACGTTAGATCGACCATAGACGCGATGTTGCGTTTGAAGACTAAGTATGTGCGCTTCGGATAAGTATGTCTCTTACACTCCCATCAAACTACAATACAACAGCGCTTAACACTTGTTATTAGGCAGAAATATTAATAATATATTTATAAATTGATATTCGGCCATTTTGAGAGGACACCCATGTCTAGTAACTGTAATAGACTGATGAAGATTTTCAAGAATTAATATAGTCCGCCACGTCTGAACAGAGTGCATTCAACCAACGCGTCGCAACACGCCGTCACGGAAACAAAATTGGATAAAACTCATTTTACACCAAATTATCTATCGAGATTTTAAGCCCGCCACCGTGCGTCCTTATTCAAACAAAATACCGACCAATCACGATTTTGTGAATTTGAAATTTGTTAAAGCCCAGTACTACAGAAAACCAATACCGCGTACACGGTACACTTACGTACATACGGTAAAACTACGCACAGGCTAAGCAAACTTGCGTTCGTGTGCCACCCACACACCCGCCATTCGTATAGACAGTCACTCACACAATGCGATATTGCAAATGGGCTAGTCGAATGTATTCGCCCGCCGACCGCTAAGGATGGGTAGGGGGAAGATGCGTTTTTGTGCAAAACTCTGCGCTTTAGCTACGTTCACGTAAATATAAGTGCGTAACCGATACGTCCTTAATTATCTGTATGCGTGCGACATCTAGATATTTGAAACCGTAAATGGTTTTACAGGCTTTTGTCTATTAATCGTGGGATGCGTAGGCCGGACGCCAGTCCGGAACGACGGGTAGGCTGTTTAAAAATAAAACGAGATGTATTATTAGTGACAGCAGCAGACTAAGTGGTTCTGAGTCCATCGTTCTCTGCGTTAACCACACCTGACTGACGTCGATCACGGCCCGGTTAACACTTCTTTCAGCGCTCTGAACCGGCCGAATGGAAAGCTACATGAAAGGGCGCCGCTTACTTCGTTACTAAGAAAAAAAGTGAAAAAGGGAATGTGCGAGCCGACGGGCTTTTTGGAATCAGTGGGGTCGTTCCAAAACGGTCTCGCCGAAAGCTTAGTCGAGTAAGGTAAACAGGTGTAATACTGGCTTAGGTACTCAAAAATTGATAGCTCAGTTGCCCTTTTAATTGGTTCCAGTTTCGACCGTCAGCGTCGAATTATTCGTCAAATACGAATGGCCGATGTGACTGCAATTCGGCACGTTTCAAATGATGGACTCTTAATGTACGTGCTTTTTGAGCTTATTAGTAGGCACTAGGTATCAAGTTTCCATCCGTAACTCGTTTTTTTACTAAGAGACTATGTTAGACAATTCAAAGTCTACCTCATTTATATCACTTGGATGTACCAAGAGCTCAACTCAGCATTGTGATAGCCTAGTGGTTAGAAACGAGGCTTTGCAATCAAGAAGTCCGAGGTTTGAATATTACACACCTATGATTTTTCAAAGTTATGTTATTCATTATCATTCGCTTGAACGGTCAAGGAAAACATCGTGAGGAAACATACACACATCTTCTGAAACAAACTAGTTCTCAAGGGTGTGTGAAGTCTACCAAACCTCACTTGACCAGCGCGTTGGACTATGACCTAAACCCCTTTCACTCAAAAATAAGACCCGTGCCCAGCAATGGCACGTATAAATTATAAAT
This sequence comes from Spathilepia clonius, assembly GCA_018250295.1. NCBI lineage: Eukaryota > Metazoa > Arthropoda > Insecta > Lepidoptera > Hesperiidae > Spathilepia > Spathilepia clonius. Next base: position 1,743 of record DWRA01000741.1, on the reverse strand, counting down.
TAATATATTAATTTCAAAGACGGCAAAATCAATTGAGAACATTATTTCACAGAACTAATTGAACGATTGTTTGTTTTCTATTTAATCAAGTCTCAATTAACTTGATACGTCGGCGTCAATTTATTTAGATTAGCCGGCAACATCTCTGGACGATACGTACATTTAGGGTTGCCACCTTATTTTTTAAAGACAACCAAATATGCTCTCGAATGGACAAACTATTTTTAAGGTTAAGAATAGTATTTCTTACAAACAATAAAAAGTACTCGCTTAAGAAACAATATAGGTATATTTCATTGAAGAGTTTACTGTTTTATTTTTGATAAATTGATTCAATATAGGTTAAGGAAATATTTTTTCTGATGACCGTTTTTTTTTTGTCAACTTATTTCTAAATATTGCTCAGCTTGTGAAAGCTAGTTCGGGTGAAAGCTACAAGACGTCTGAATTATTCTTAAAATATAGTACTTTCCATACCCTATACTAGGTACAATTGACCAAACCATAGTACTGTGCACTATAGGTGGCAACCCTACGTACATGGTACGTATAAAGCAAAACTGCCGATGTCCTCTGCTTGCCGGACGAATTTTCGCACACACATGCATTGAATACCTAGTCCAGTTTTACCGTACACTGGCGCTTGTATAAAATTTATAGCGCACACTTTTGCAGCGTCCAATGGTGGGGGGTGGAGATGGTCAGCCATTTCAGACTAGGGATGCCCAGAGTCTATCGTATCGATACATCGCGTCGATGCGATTGTATCGATGTTAGATATCATCGCATCGCTATCGTATCGTGATTGTACCGCGCTTTTCAATCATTATGTACCTAATATGACAAGTTTTTAATATATGATATTAATATGATATTTTCGTATACGATATACTGAAGCGATGTAACATTTTTTTTAAATATCGATAAATAAAATACGGTATACGGTACGCGGAATCGATTCCATTCATCCGATCCCTACATCAGACGAGATTTACAACCTGTGCGTGGGCTAACTTCGCTAAGATTGTACACAGGACCAATCCACGCTTCTGTCAGATGTATGCGCTGTTCTAGGATTTGTTGTGCGTTATTACGGTCTACATTTGCGCACTCACTATTGACGCATTCGCTGTGTGCACGTTGCAACTGACGGCTCTGGCCATTATGGTTATGACTTTAGTGTTTCAACTCTTCCAATGGAATAAAGTATCGCCTTTGTACTGATTCTGGAAAATAATGGTAATCGTCGATTTTGTTTTGACGCAACGTAAACGTAACGTGACATAATCTTCCCTCCAGGCGTAGGGAAGATTACGATTTAAGAAACGATTGAAAAGGACAATACAAAACAAACACACCATTATAACCTAAAACTCCTAAATATAGATGGACCTTTCAAACATATGCACATAAAATACAACACACAACATAGTCAGCTTCATGAAATTTATCATTTTCAATAAGAATGCTATTTTTGTATAGTGATCAACGTTTTAGCAACTATGAGTTCTTCGCAGTTCAAGTACCAAAAGCACCGTTGCCACACCCTTTAAAAATAAAGGGTGTGGCAATGGTGCTGCTCTTATAAATCTCTATACTGCTCTTATAAAAATAAGAGCAGTATTAAATATATAATAAAATAGTATTTTAAAGGTGGTAGAACCCGTTGTAGTTCGACTCCGGCGGCACCACCGCCACACTTATTTCTGCTTAATAACAGCAGTGTTAAGCGCTGCTGTCTTC
>DWRA01000740.1:0-21553 GCA_018250295.1 Spathilepia clonius | reverse complement strand
AAATTTTGTGAAAAATGGCTTTTTATTAAAGGGGGGGTTTGGTGTGGTTTACATTTTCCAAAACAGTGCCTTTTTGTTTTTTTTTTTATTTTCAATTTAATTTTTTCCAACTTTCCTTCATCTATTAATAAACTTAAAGGTCAGAAAGGAAACATGCTTAACTGTCTAGAATCTAACGTACAACAACCATGTATCAGTAACTAGTGTAATCACCGCCTCTACTCCTGCGCACGTACACTGTCCACTGCCTAGGTGCTTACAAATTGACGACGATATAAATTTAATCTTAAACAACCATCTATATTACATATCTGTTAGTGCTGTGTAAGTGTGTACCAGATAAAATTCCTAAACATTGTATGTTAGGGTTGGCAACTGTGGCATGTGATTTATGATCTCAGTATTTCTTAGATTAGGAATCCAATTATATAAAGAAGTTCCAATTGAAAAACATTTTGAACTACTAATTTATTATACAACCTTTCGATATATTAATCTGGTAACGACTGGAATATATTTAGCTGAATGTTTCCAATTTAATTATATCGACGAGTTAAATTTAGTTATGGTTTAGAGGTCACAGGTTGATCTGTTAATTAGTGGTTAGTTTTACATACCGCCTTATTGATTTATGAATGTTATTATACAATAGCTTAAGACATATTACGTAAACCAAGTGGAATACCCCGTATTGAAAAAGTTAATTAATCGTACATGAGGTAGTAAAACTCTTTGTGGTTTGACTCCGGGAGCACCACCGCCACAACACTTCTGCCTAACAACAAGTGTTAAGGGCGTCTGCATTCTGGTTTGAAGAGCATGATAAGGAAGACGTATTTGATAATATTTTGAATTTTAAATAATCGAATATAGCAATGTAAAAAGAAAAATAAAGTATCGTAGATATTTACGAAAAAAACAATTAAAACTTTTAAAATTCCAGTAATATTATTTAACACACTACGATACTAATAAATGATAGTATTGTAGGTACCTACAAGTGTTACTAATGTCCTCGAAATTATCAAATTATACCTACGACTTTGAAATACGCTTGACGCTGATGTTAAAACTGAAATGCGCAGTTTTTCTTATTTTGATAAATAGACGACTTATGCAAATCAACATTTCCAGTTTTATGATAAACTCGTAAACCGAGTACACCAAGTAGACCGTCTGCTCTACATACATAGTTATCTATAGAATAGTCGAACCAACAAACTCCGTTACAGCCGTAGCAATAGAATTTTTTGTATAATAATCATTATAGCATTATTGTGATGTAATCATAGATAAACGTAGTAGTGTACCTACAACATAAATAAAGTTTGTTTGTATATTCATCGATGTCAACGAAAGCATAAATAAATCAAAGGCGTGCGAAATGTACGGCGATGACGACAAGGCAAGGACGGCTCAGGACGAGTCACTTGTCCTCTATCGTCATGCGCAGGTAGCGGCCAGAGGACGACATGCCCATTGTTTATCGCTGTTAATTATTATGCCCCAACGCAGACAAACGCTTGCCGAATGCCGACCACGGCCGCCGCCCGCGCTTCACACCGTGCAAAAAATTCTGATACGATATCGTTTCTACCTGAGAAGTAACTAAATATTTAATTCGCACACCGTCCGGTGCACGCGAGCGTGTCCGCCAATCAAGGGTCAAAAAATATCAATTATGGAAAGTCGTGCTCGAATCGAGTACAATAAATTCATAGACGAAACGCTCCACTGTGATCATTAACAGAAAATCGAAGTGATTTGGCGACAGTACTGCGGCTATCGCGCTCGCAGTATCGCGCTCGATTGAGGACCGTTACGTGAAACGTTGAGTGTGCGGGGCGGGGCAGGGCCGATCCGACGACGATGGCGGCCGAGCGCGGCCGAGCATCGAGTGCCGAGAAGACGACGTACGGCGGGGGACGCGGGGGTGCGCCACTTTATCGCGACGAGCTGGCAACATCGCGCGGGGTGGGAGCGCCCCGCGGCGCAACCTCTCACTCACCGTCGCCGGCTCGCCAGCCAGTGTTACCTTTGACGGTCGAACGTGTGGTTGCCTGATGTCAGTGACGTCGACGTCGGCACTCGTGCAACACGTCTATGATGTTTCGGTGAAATTAAACTCGGACTCGTGAGTGAACGATAATAAATTTATTATCAAATATTGGAGCAAAGTGGAAGGTGCGGACCTCACCTTGGATTTAGAGGTTTACGTTGAACTGTGAAAAAGTGACATTTGTAATTTTTGAAGGATATAAACAGTGCAGTGACCCACCAAAAAAGGATTGCAAAGTGACGATACTTGGATTTTGTGGAAATTATTATACGAGTGGATAAAAAAACAATTAAAGGTGCCAATGAAAAATCAGTGAAATAAGTTGAACTTTAAAGGTGTGTTGATGTTTTTAAAAAGTTTTTTATTTACTCAATATTATTGGGAAAAATAGGAGACTTAGTAAAAAATTAAAATTAACAAAATAAATAAAAGACGAATCAGCAAATTCAGGAAAAACTATTTCACAAACACACAAGCGTAACGTAAACTTCGCTGGAATTTGTCTCAGCTGATCGAGACTGCGAGCGTTCGCACGAAATGTTCATCGTCGCTAAAAACTTTTTGCGAACAGGCAGCGAATAAAAAATAAATTTATTCCGAATCATCCAAATTACGAATTTTTTAATCAAATCAAATACCCGAAAAATCAATTTTGATCGTGACATGAAAAGTGGTCGAATTAAATAATTTACGAAAGTACCTACAGAAATTCGTGATTTTTGTGGTAGGCTACCACGATGAACGTTTCGTGAACTGTTAACGTTCGGCGCCTAACGGCACAGAAAAAAAGCGATAAGAGAAAATCTAGCGCAGTTGTACAAGAGTGACAGGCGTATGGTGCATCGGAGAAAATCTGAAATTTGCTGAATATTTTGTACTGACCATAAACTTATTTTTTGGGGTTGTACAAAATTTATTGAAACATTAGAAGACGTAAAGAGTAGAGGATACAACGGAGTGCATGGTTTCAGGGGGTGGTTCGAAGCGACAGGACGGCGAACCCTGGTGGCAACGGGTACGCAGGGGCCATAGCCTACTCAGGAGCGCACGCTCCTCAACCCAACAAGCACAACCCTCTGCAAGGGACCATAGGGTACCGAGTCAACGCGCCTAGGTGAGTAAAATCAAAATGTTACTAAGTGTGTACTTATAAAAAAAAAGTGACGTAAAATTACTTTCTAGGCAACTCATTTTCTACGCCCGTAAAGTTAATCGCCCAAAGTGTTATTATTAAAATACAAACCGACAAAAATCGAATACCGTCAAATTTGTAAAATATGTGAAAAATAATTAAAACATAATCTACTAGCGTGATAAATAATTACGGCTACTTGCTTTGTGGGATTATATTTATTCATTATCACATAAGCGAGCGTAACGTAGACGATCTACGTTTTTGTTACCAACAAAATCATACACATGCTAACAAACTACTGTTTTTATCTTATCCGGAACAAGTTTGTTTACATTTCAACAAACGCTGAAACTCGACTCGCTTACCTGTGCTTACCTTATCGTAGTTAACAAGCAATAAAATAAAAACATATACCTTCCTTATAAAATCAAGCAGCTGCGTATAATTTGCATGTCGCATGTTACGAGTATGTAAATAAAAAGAAGTTGAAATATTAATTAAGCGCTTAAATCAACAAGAAGGCCTGACCTCTAACCTTTATTTACCTATGGCGACGTTATCCCCACATAATCGAAGGGTTAGTTAAACGTACACAAGTAACAAACGGAGCGCGCAGCGCGCATCGGTGCAATATAATGAAAGAAATGAAATGTGTTCTTCCATTCACACGCACAAGCGCTTTCGGCGCCTAACGCACACAAGCGCGCGCCATCGCACTCACACTACCGCACCGCACGCACACCGCTAAAGCGAACACTCACACAAGCGAGCGACGGGAATGCAAGCGGTGACTGCACTTTAGCGCTTACAATAAACACAAACAAACAAAACATTAACACACTCAACGCATCCAGTATGTATAGTGCGATGCTCATTAAAACATTTTAACATTAATTGATTCGTATAGTAACGAATTTTCACCTAAATCGTATTGAAATTATAAATTATAACTCAATTAATGGTATTCTCCTGATATTATTAATAATAATGAATTGTGAATTATACGTTATAAAAATCGAGCAGGTGCTAAGTAGAGGTGCTCAACGGCTTTGTTTTGTAGTCACCTTTACAAGCGACATATTGTTGATGGCTGCATGCCTCTATACAAAACCAATAAGTAAATAATAATAAAACTGGGGACTGGCAACGATTGTGTGAACAGAACACAGGAAGTCTACTTTATTTGGAAGGCAGGAACGAATGTTAAGCAAAACAGTCACAGTGAATGATTAATACGATTTTTCACACACTATATCTAAATTAAATAACAATGTACGAAAATAAAATAAATCAGAAGTATTCCCAAGTAAAGATGTAATAATAAAAGATGTGTATCGGTGAGTAACGAGCCGTGGGAAAAAACGTCAGTTTTCAACGGGCGAAGCTGTCGGGGGCGGATGCACTGACACAACACACACACCACGTGCTCAATAGAGGCAAACTGATTTCGTAAAAAAAGACCATTCAAGGTATCATCCACAAATTATTGTACTACAATGTGTAATTAAAAAAATGTGTAATTATCATAAACTTGACTTAAGCCTTCTACAATACAAACATTATGATATGCTTCAGTTAAATGTATCAACAATTAGCTACATCAAGAAATCTCGAGCATCTTAAGTTGTGATGAGAATATTAAACAAATCGGGATTAGTTTCAAAACGACTAAGTCCCGGTCGATATCATGATCGGGGAAACAAATTATTATCAGGAGCGTCGTAATAAAGCCCCATATTGACGCGAGCGGGCCCACTTACCCTACGCCGCGCGACCCTTCCCGTTCATTGTTACGCTCACCCCAGCTCGCCTCCATTTGTAACCCCCGGAATTCGCTCCTTCAAGCATGATTCATTTCTAAACCTAGAACGACAATCGACGAACGCCAGATAATAATCGGTACTTATTAAATTAATGCAGAAACTTAAATTGAGCTACAAAATAAAAAAGTAGTAGACTAAACATAAAAACAATCTAAAATATTTAAAATTGTAATAAAGGAAATAAATAAAAACTCTTGTAATCCAAAAGAAAAGAGATTGAACTATAACACAATTTAACACATAACCAGCGTGTGATGATAAATGATGTTGGTTAAAACTGACCACCGTGACATTAGTAACATAACCATCGATCGAATTATATCCAAACGTTAATGCTATTATGTGCTATAGCAATGTGCGCACAAGCCACAATGTGAAGTGGTATTTAAACGGGGGTGACCAACTGTCGTCAAAACAGGGGCGGAACACGCCATGGCTTCACGCTACACGATAGCAATCTATTCGAAGCTCACAATTAATGTTCTATATAACACTTAAACTGTTAACAATTAACAAATAAACATATAATTTATCTTATTACCGCATCTAATGGTTACTCAGTTTTGGTTTTATCGCATTACTCGCAAAACCGCCTTAAATCGGGTCGTAAAATCCAAACCAGTTAAAAACAAAAAAGAGGCGGTCCAATGAAGATGGACAATGTTTATAATTCCTTCCACCCATAGTTAGGCAATGAAGATCGATCAAGAGCAATTTGTTTCGGCGGCCCTTTGTAACCCGTACGGCAAAGGATTCCAATACCAATAAATTATTTAAAACAACAGCATGATTTTTTAAACTGGTCTCGGTGAAAGAAATTTATTGAACACGTGATTACCGTCACTGCCAATTAGCTAAGAATTCAACACGCCTGCGCAACAATCTAAAATTAACTGCAGCCTATGTATCAAAATACCTACGCGTAACTCGCACATCTCTCAATAGTATGCCAAACACCTTCCAGATCCTCAAAATAGCGAGATGCTCATTCATATTTACTTACTTAACTACAAATCTATAGATTCATATTTTAGTTAATATTCGTTTATTGTTACGTATGGTTGCTTCTTGAAAAAACATATCCTGCACTTTATATAAATTAATGACTAATTTTGGTATATGATATGGTCTGTACACAAAGTAGAATGTCGCAAGTATGTCAATTGCAGTTTCTGTAAAATACCAGGTGTGCCACATTCGTTTTCTATTTCATTTGTATACTCTTTTCATACTTCCACAATGTTACAAGATCATTTACATGCGCATAAATGTAGACATTCCGTCTCAAGCTGCACATGCTTTACCAAACGGTAAGGGTACCTAACATAAAAAGGCATATTCCAAGAATTATCTCAAAAGAAATGCCGGAGTCGACCGCATGCATTCAAGATCCCAAATATTTTGAACGGAACGTAAGTGATTATTCGGATGTGGTACCACTTTTACAAAAAGTGCACCAGGATACAGAACACATTTTTTTTACTCAGCTACACATTTCGGTCGGCAAAATGAAAAAAAACTTCAGACAAAACTATAAAAAGACGCAGGTCGGACCAAGTTTACCTAAGGAAGGACCCTTGTAAATCATCTGCAGCCTCGATGAATAGAGACGAGTTGAGCGTTGTTGACTCGCGTGTTTATTGGTTGTCGACGCTCTAAGTATCTGTTAAGCTATTTATGAGAATACTTAAGTGGTGCTAAGAAAGTTACAAATAAGCGGTCGTTACTAGCACAATTTATTATTCGTATTTGCCTTAATTTAAAATCTATAATTTTCTATGATTGCAACAGATCAATAAAATAAATAAATGATAAGCAGAAATATTAAACCTGCCTCAATCAGAACGAATTATTTTCATTAGTACGTAACGGTAACCGTAATTTCTTCACGAGCACGCTCTAACCAAATGCATAAATATTACAGTCATTATTGTACACATTCAACTTTGCACACCAATATGGTTCACAACTATAGAGAAAAAGCAACAATAGGTAGTCCGTGCGAGTGTTTGTCGGGCATTTGTCGAGCGGGAATTATTAGGAAGGGCTCCGGGAAGGCTCGGGAATTCGCCCCAAAAGCAGTTCACATGAAGCGTCTCCCACTCCGGCGCCATACAAAAAATCGAACACATCCCGAGAGAAACACAGGGGTAACAACGCGTCACTATACGTTCATATTGATTTTTTTTTGTATTGTTCGTAAAATAATAAAATCTCGACGTGTATTAAAAAAGATCTTGCGTCAATAAAATTTGGGTTGAATATTGAGGCTGTGTTTATTAATAATCGAAGCGTTAACGTGTGGAATGTAAAATGTTCGACTCCGCAAGGCCACTTGCAATAGAATAGAAACTACTCATATCGTGAGTGAAATAGAATTGACTGTTTTCGTATTTCAATATAATTGTGATGAAACTGTGAATTAAATCTTTTCATTTAAGTAAAGATTTTGCAGTTGCGACTTTTTGTTTTATTGCAATCAACGACACGAATTATGAAATCGACCGTTAACAAATCTCTGACTTACCAAATTGTAACTACTGAAATACTATCACTGCCTGTATGTCTGCCGATATAAAACTGTTACTGAATGAAAAAAAATCAAATCCTTTACAGAATTCTTTTTGAAAGTCAATAATTTACCGCCACTACACAAGATGTTTGTTTATGGAGAAGAAGAGGCGAAACAAATCCCATAACACACATTTAAAAAAGTTTCCAATACAATGTTACGTTAATAATGCATGTGGAAGCTATTTCAGACCATATAATTTTATCAGCGAAAATCACTTGTATTATGCTTTTTATCACTATGTAATTGCTCTTTTAGGAAGAGTTTAATGGTTTATTGCAATTGTTTCAGCGGCTATGGGTGCGCCGGCGGTACGGGCGCGATGAGCGGCGGGGGCGAGAACGCGCAGTTCGGCGCCACCGCCGCGATGGTCGCCGCGGCCACTACGGCCGCGATGCAGGACTCGCAGCCATTCTCACAGGTACGTATGGAGAGTAAACTCTGTAAGTTCAGATCTACACACGCTCTTGGCACGTAAGTGTCAATAGATTCTATGTGTACAAAATTCAATGTTTTGTTTTTATTTATTTACAGATGCAGAATAATATGACTATGGGAAACCCCCAATATAGCGCAATGAATGGCTATGGCCAGCAGCGCAGTCATAATCCCGCCATGACTGGTATGGGGATGGGGGGCAATGGCGGCATGAATGGCATGACCAATATGGGTCAAATGGGAAATGCTGCAATGAATGGTATGAATCCTATGGCGCAGATGGCCAACATGGGAATGCACGCCAATATGATGTCGTCTCAAATGGGACCTGGGCAAATGGGGGGTTCAGCGAAAATGGGTCCGGGATACCAAAGGCGGCATACGCCTTATCCCTCAGGGACAATGCTTATGGGCACGCGAAAGGCTCAATATATGGGTGGTCAACCAAATTTCGGTCCTGGTCAGTACCCAGCTGGTTATGGTGGTCGACCGGGTTTCCAGGGTCAATATCCCCCTCAGCAGCCTTTAGGTCCATCAGGAAATTTTGGTGCGGCGATGAGAGGCAACATGCGACAATCAACGCCACCTTACTCCAATCAAGGACAGTACTTCAATGGTGGAGTTCCAAACCAATTTCCACAACACCAGGCTAGTAACGGGCAATATGCAGGCCAGTACAGCGGACAGTTCGCGCAAGAAGTTGCTATGAGAACTAGTATGAGCTACCAACACAGTCCTGTGCCTGGAAATCCAACGCCGCCTTTGACGCCAGCAAGCAGCATGCCTCCATACATAAGCCCTAATGCTGATGTAAAACCCCACTTTAATGAGCTCAAACCCCCGATGGGAATACAAAGTAAGTTACATTTAATATATACAAAAAGAATTCAATATAAATCGTATTAGGTATATTTCTAACGACACCTTTTTTCTTTTACAGACGACGAGCTTCGGTTAACATTCCCTGTAAGAGATGGTATAATTCTACCACCTTTTAGACTAGAACACAATTTAGCAGTTAGCAATCATGTATTCCAATTGAAACCTACAGTCCATTCTACGTTGATATGGAGGTAAATATTTTTATTATTTAAAAAACATACAAGACATATCCTTGGTTACAACAGACAAACATAGAACTCGTGCAATTCAATGAGTAGTTAATAATATGTTTCAATTTGTTTCTAGGTCGGATCTTGAGTTACAACTGAAATGCTTCCATCATGAGGATCGGCAAATGAACACTAATTGGCCCGCGAGTGTCCAAGTGTCAGTCAACGCAACACCATTAATGATAGATAGAGGTGAAAACAAAACATCCCACAAACCATTGTACCTGAAAGATGTGTGCCAAGCTGGCAGAAATACGATACAAATTACAGTCTCTGCTTGCTGTTGCGTAAGTTACCTTCATTGTTATAAGGATAATATTCGATAGAAAAGCCTTAACGATACTCTTACAACAATAAACATTACTTAACATGACTTATTTTCCTTTTCAGTCGCATCTATTTGTCTTACAATTAGTGCATAGGCCGAGTGTTCGAAGTGTACTGCAAGGCTTATTAAGGAAACGATTACTCACCGCCGATCATTGCATCGCTAAGATCAAGATGAACTTTAACCAAACAACATCCAACAACACGGGCACTAACACATCCAACGATAGGGACAGTATTGAACAGACAGCTCTAAAAGTTTCACTAAAATGTCCCATAACGTTCAAGAAAATAACATTACCAGCGCGTGGACATGAATGCAAACACATACAGTGTTTTGACTTAGAATCTTACTTACAACTTAACTGTGAACGAGGATCGTGGCGATGTCCTGTTTGCAAGTAAGTAAAGATACTTTATTTCGCTAATCCTGACCTCTTTTCTGACTATGCGTCCAATTCACAGAGTTGAAACACAGCAATGCATAATAATATTTTACTTACTTTCAGCAAACCAGCTCAACTAGAAGGTCTGGAAGTTGACCAATACATGTGGGGTATTCTGAACACCATGACCAATTCCGATGTCGACGAAGTAACTATCGACAGTGGAGCTAACTGGAAAGCTGCTAAAAGTCCTGCTAATCCCGGCATTAAGGTACGTAATAATGAACCAACCATGACCTGATCAAATATGTACATAAAGCTTTTCCTTTGACCTTATTAATTTATCTATGCTCCTCCACAGCAAGAAGACGACAGTAATGATTCCGGTATTGGGAAGAGAGGTAAAGCGGTGTCACCTGGGTCAATGAATATGCCTACAATGAACAACTGGGACATGAATCAAGCATTGTCACCTTACCTGCCTCCGGACATGAACACAATTGCCAGCGGCTCAATGATCTCTTCATATAACCAAGGGAGCCAGAACAGAAACTCAAGTTCTGGTAACCAGAATTATGACTTCGGTATGAACAATGGCCCTGGGAGCAACGAATATGCTGGAAACGGTCCATTGTCACACTTGAATGATAGTGTCAACTCCTTAGACCCACTCAACGCCATGGAGAAAAGTCTAAATGAGCAAGTAAGTGTAATTCCATAAAATACATTCCATATTTTTTATTCATCGACAGCAAAACTGACAGACACAAACTGTGCGTATGTCTGTGTATTTTTAATTAAATTAACAGTAATATATTTAGCTAAAACAATAGAAGCTTTTGGTAACACCTGCAAACAAAATAAATTAAAAAAGATTGTATCTGTAATAAAAAAGCAGTTCAACTGAAACCAGTCGGCAACAACAAGGCAAGGCAGTTCATACGTAATTAGCCATGTGTTAAAAAGCAATCTTTTACTTACAGATGCCGCACACGCCGCATACGCCGCACACGCCGGGCTCGGCGCACACGCCCGGCGGCGGCGCCACGCCCGGCTCCAGCCACACCCCGGGCCCACCCTCCGTCGGCCACCACTCCTTGACTGACGTCGACATCCCTCCCGACCTAAACTTTGACCCAGCGGCTGTTATTGATGGCGAAGGAACAGATAATTTAAACGTGAGTTCAAGTTTTTAAATAATTTATTTATATTTAAAGTAACAAATCTAGTGGAATACAATATTCCACCTGGTAAAAAATGTATGTACGTATGGACATCTATAATCAACACCAGATAAGATTAGAGCCCAATCTGAGATCGACACAGATGCGTTGCTATCCCTGAGAACTAGTTATAACGACTTGAATAAGTATGTCTATCGTAATAAAAAAGAAACTATTTTATTTACTACATAATAAAGAAAAAACTCATAAGCGAAATGAAGTTGAAAATTCATCTATCATTGGTGTATATCATTACATGGCTTGCAACACGTTTTTAGAAACCAACAATGCAGTAATTTATTTGATTTTTAAAAACTCTGTAGAAACTTAGGTCAGAAACATCGTTCCATTAAGAGAAGCAGTGGATCTTCTTTGGGGGATCACTTCCACTACCTTTTCCCTAAGTATTTCTGAGTTCTTTAGATTCTTATTCCAATAACATTTTGCAACATTAAACAATGCGGCGACATTTCTCGGCTTAAGTCAAATTATATTATAAGAATATTCTTTCTGCCTCAAAGCTTCGTAATGTCTCCTTTAGGAAATAAAAAATTGTTTACATGAGATTTTCTTACTTACAGTTGCTGCCTGAGACCAACGTAGACCCAATGGAGCTGCTATCATACTTGGATGCGCCTGCGCTGGGAGAACTATTGGCGACGCCGCCATCGTCGTCATCCTCTGCGGGTTCGCACCCTCCTCGCGCGCCTTCTTCTGATGATCTTCTAGCACTCTTCGAGTGAACACCTCGTTGACTACTAGGGTTCAGGCAAAGAATTGACGATTAACAACAGAATATTAGCAACTTCCTAAAATTATCTCGCATTCTATAACCTATTTCGTCCAAGACGATGTTAAATGCAAGAGCAATCGTGAGAAAAAGGAAGTACGGATCTGATGTCGTCATTCGTCAATTTTAACACCTAGTAAGACGTGATAGATTCAGCTCTTATTCGAGTTAAGAAAACTCGATATTGTGATACTAGATTTTAGTTCCTTCTCCGCAGTGGAAACGTTGAAGGTTGCAGGATAGAATTTATATAAGTGTAATAGCCCTGCTAGATGAATCTCTATAACTTGGCAAGGGTTGAGCAGCTTGATAGTATCAGATTCGTCTGCAACGTTCAAGGTAATCACACTCAGAAGCGTCGATTGTTGAAACAAATGGCGTTGGAGAATATTTAGCACGTACGTTATTTGTATTAGGTAAAAGTATTTAGGCGAGGCGTGCGCCGCGCCGGCCATAGACACTGCGGTGTTGTGCATGTATAGTTCCTCGCAATGCCACGACCATGGTGGCGCTACTGAACTCCTTATATTCTAAACTCTAGCATAAACTGTAACACAAATTTAAATTAATATTTCAACTTATTCAATTCTATTATCTATTCAAATTTTCTTAATTTGTGTCCATATTTGTGAGTAACTCATCAAATGTAAATAATGCGGAATAATTTTTTGTGCTAGTTGTTTTGATACTGTAGGTGGGAGGCACGCCGCGTGTATATATAGGCTAGGCGCGGCGCGGCTGCCCGTTGAGAGGCATTGTGAATCTTATAGTTCCTATTCGATGCGAGCGAACTATAATGTTCAATTGCCGTCAATTGTAAAATATTCCTTGACATTTTCACATATTCTGCATTTTTAAATGGTAAGATATAATAGGACTCGTGAGTAAAGCGCTACTCGCTTATTGGGTGATATATTCTAAATGAGTTGTTTAAAACCAACAAATAAATGGTAACATATAAGTTACAAAACTATATTGTAAATGTGAGTGCAAAAATGAACTCTGTTAAATTATTTTGCGTTATGTGAATCGAAGAATGATAGAAATATATTTTAATTTCTATATAAAGAGTAATGAACTGTATTATTTGTAAATATGAATTTAGTTAAGAATATTATATTACCTAGTTATATTTAGGAGAACATGGCAGATACTTATATGACGGCCAGTTTTAGTGTAGTGTTACTAAATTAAAAGAAATCTACACATGGTTTTACATGTACATACAAATACCACATTATACAAAATTACTGCGTTCAGAGTACAGAGGCCCTTTTGGGCACTATGGGAAACCGTGATAGTTCCTTAACAATATTATTTAATGACATACTTTTATTTTACTTTCATTTATTGTACCTTCACAAATAAATAGATAATAACGCGATAGATACAATATAGATTTAAATTTTTAAAAGAAAATTTTATGATACATTTACACATAATATTTTATACAACATCCTTTTCATTGCTTTCAGTTTCTGTTAAAGAACCCAATTAAGAAAAAAATAATCTCTTTTCATGTGTACTCCATAGAGATCTGAGACTCCTTATTTTTAACACTTGGTTTCCAATGACTAATTCTGTGCTCTGAAGCGCTTCTTCATTCGAAAGTGCAAACACTAAATTAATACACTTAATATATATTAGTAAAATTTTCAATTTATGCTCATCTAAATTTTAGTACTTACTTTATAACATATGAGCTACTAACTTCCATTTACAAGTTTATAGAATTACTGCCAATTAAATCGTAAAATATTTATCATATCTATCAGGATTATTATCTTATTTTTAATTTTGTTTTTCATATTTCACTTATTGTTTTAAAAATTCAAATACTTAGCTCTACATAAAAATTGGGATGAGCATTTAATTGACAAAATTCTTATTTCACATATTTTCAAATGTTTGATTTTATAGTAAAATAAAATTGCAACCTGTGTTTGGATAGTTTTTTGGAAATTTATTTACTACTATAATTTTACTTAATAATATATATAATATATATAGGATGCAGGTATTTCTTATTTATGGAAATCTCTAAATGGAATTAAGTTCCCATAAAATTTTCAACCATTACTCCATCGTTCATTTACATTTACATATAAAATTTACAGTGATAACTTACTGATAAAATTTTAAATAACAGTTATTGAAGTATCTCTAACCTAGAGTTGTATGTAAAACTGTCGATCTTTCCACTATTATGTGTAAAAATTGGTGATTTGCGCATCTTTACTTCATGCTATGAATATGGACGCCTCTTTAGAGTTAGTCATCTATTATGAAAACAATAAAATTAGTATTATATAAAGCTGTGGTCAATTATTCAGTCATACAGTGGTGTAGATGAAAATACTAAAGTCATGATGAAGATGTGATAAAAAAACCTGATATCAACTAATGATGTTTACTTGATCACAGCTTTTAACATTAAATAAAAATATACTTTTAAGGGACCTTCAATTCCAGTTAGCTAGTTCTATTTATTGTAGTGAATAATTCTGTTGGATGGACCACACAACAATTTTTGTGAGACCAAATAGAACTTTTTTACATTACTACCTAACTTTAGGTAAATACTAATTTTGTTTGTATAAAATGGAAAATATCAAAAAATGTATAGCATATCACGATAAACCGAATGCAAAATACATGTTGAGTGATCCATCCAGATGAGTAAATTATTACAATATATTTTGTTGGATACTATAATGAACTGCTGTGGAGTAGTAGATTTTATGCTCGTACAAATGTAAGGTTTGCACAGCATTTGGAAATAGGTGAAAAAAGAATTCTAAATAGGTTACTCGCAGACCATGACTTCAGTTCATGAAAAGCCAAACTGTAACTATAGCATAAACTCTTGAATTTATTGTCAACGTTTTAGAAATCCGGTTAATACCCACTGAAATTCATTTTGAAATGTGTAAAAGGCAAAAAACATAACATTTTTATGTTATTGAAAATAAAATGAATCTAAAAATTATGACAACTTTTTTATTTCATCAAGACTGATACGGATTATATTAACTGTATCAAAGCATTAAACATATAGGTACCAAAGAATTAACTTGGTTTACAAGATCAACATATTACTTTATACTACTTATAAATCATGCTTTGGATTCAAATTAGTTAAATTTTACAACACTGAGCCATTATTGATTAATAAGAGTTCTCAAAATAATTTTGAAATTGGAAATATTTTACTTCAAAAAATGAAATACTATCACTAAAGGACAAATTAATATATATAAAAAATGGGCTATCATTTGTATTGCCTAATCACTCAATTAATAATTATTAATTGATTATAATCAATGAATTAATAATTATTAATTGGTTATAATCAATTAATTAATACATAATCAACAACCTTATGCAGTCTAATATTATGATAGTATCAAATATGTATATTTATACACTGCGCTAAACAGCTAAAATTTAAAGTTTATTCTGATACTTCTATATCAACCATTTACATTTTTTTTTTCTAATTAGACAAGTTCTACTAAAATGCCTATACAACAATTTTAAATCGAAAAAGATATAGTCCAGTAACAGCCAGTGTTTAACAATTAGGCCGGCATCCGCATATTAAAAAATATATTGCTAGATTTATTCGGTATCAGTAAAAAATAAACAACTTACCGCCCTACCAGTTCGTGCTCTTCAAAATTATAGTATTATCAATTTATTTGTATTTTTCGTTGTGTCTCATTATCGCTAAAGAAATAATTATTCATATATTCTACCACAAAGAATAATACGTATATTATCGGTAAAAATTAAAATGTCTAACCATAATTGGCTGCTTCAAAGTTTTATACAAGACAAAACATTTAAAACAACATAACATCCTCAAATACACTATTAGGTTTGTTTGTTTATTTTCATGTTGAAGTTTGCCGTAACTTAAAACTTCCCACAGACAGACACTTCTTGTTCTTAGTTGATATATTGTCTTGGTGACACTGACACTACTGACAATGACTACACTTTAGATATGTCGATCCAACATCAATATCGGAGAATCAATAAATTTAGTACAAGAAATGATTGTTTAAATATTTATTGAATCGATCCGGTGATTAACATGCACCAGAAATTCAAGATCTTTTTTACAAGTAAACTGTTAAAGATTCATTCCAAGTTTAAGACATCTAATCAATCATTATCGGATAATGTTACGACGGTTGTACAACCAATGTGTCATTATCTATGATCAGAGGCTAAGAGTGATGCAACGGAGCGCCATGCGTAGTACAATTTTTGGGGCAACTACATAAAAGAGCATTTTTCACTAGGTTTATTTTTAGAAGATGTCAAAATCAATCACGGCTTTAAAATAAGCTATACACCGTAATTAATTATTTAAAGCAAGTAGCTTTTTCTTTAAAAAAAAAACTAGCTTCAGCTACTGCCATTAGCGCAATTTGATAATAATTTGCGTTTGCATGCAATGCATAAAATAAATTTAAATAAAAACGCTGCGTGACATAATTTACATCGTCTTTATGTTAAATTTCTCATTGGCAAAGCAATATAAAATTAGACTACAATGGTACAGAGTTTGTATAATCAAGGGACAAGTGTTCAAAATAAAACATTCATGAAGAGAATTACATTTCTATATAATCATGCTGACTAGCAACATCATAGTAACTATGTTTTCAGTTATTATACTGAAGTATTAAATATGTTTTTTTTTCCTTACTTTATTTATTTATTCATAAATTAGTATTTATTGAGGTCTAAACTTGTTCTTAAAATAAATTAGATTTCAGTATGGTTATAATTTTATTGAAATTGTTATTTGGAACTGATTTTACCATTAGTTTTAATAATCTTCTGAATAATCACTATCAGTAGAAAGAAACATGCTTAAAAGTCTTTGAGTACAGAAAGACCAAATCACTTGATTTTATTTTATCCACCTAAGAACCGTTTCATAGTTGGTCGTACGACTTATGTTATTTTTGTGTCATAGGTCCACATACTTATTACTGTGAGGTCCACGCTGTTTAAGAAATTTTTGAGGAAATTTGTCTATGGACGAGAGATCTCTAAATAAGGAGACTGTAAGTATAATGCAGCAATCGCGAAATCTTGCTTCGATAATATACACACTTAAGCTAATAAATATCATATTAAGAAAAATATAACATTCTGGCAACTGGCAATACAGAAAAAAAGCAATCAGAAGAGTGACAGAAAAATAAAGGCTTCCATTCATTACACGATGACGATTCATGACTATTATGGCTACTTTTATTAATCTTAAATGAAAATATGCATTTCATATTAAGTGGTACCAAAGAACACGAATTGATCTGTGAAAGACTACAACCTCTTGCCGGGTTTACCATTTTATAACCACGACTGAAAACTTGAAGAGTATCGGACTCTACTACTTAGTGGCTATAAATTGAGAGTAGGGTCATTATAGGAGTGGTTCGTATCGATGAATGGATTGTCGAAGTCATCGTTATCGAAGTGGGTTCCGTTCGTGAACTGAATAACGCTCCTAATGTAAAATATGATACGAAATCCCAAGATTGCGTGGTGATTTTGTTTTGCAGCAAAAGTTACGAAGCCTTCGCAAGGTAATCTTCGATGTGTAAGACTGCTATGTAAACTTTATGTTATGTACAAACAGAACAACAGAGATATAAATAGTAATATTCTACATATATAAAAATCAATTGCTGTTCATTAGTCTCGCTAAAACTCGAGAACAGCGGGACCGATTTGGCTAAATCTGGTTTTGAATTATTTTTGGAAGTCTAGGGAAGGCATAAAAAGTGAGTAAATATGAAAACAATGCTACCAATATAGTAAAAACAATAATTTTGTTTTCCCATACAAATAGTTTCTACGTCTGTCAAATAGATGGCGTTCAGAAACTAAATATTATTACTTTTAAAGCGACACGAAGATCGCCGCGTCAGCTAGTATAATATATATCACAATGTATAAAATAATAAAATTACAGCTTTGACAGCCACAGCTATTGAGGTAGAGAGAACTTGTGGAGAGTACACGTTCAACAGTGTGTGTGCGTTCACACTATAATATCGTATAACAACAACAGAGCACTACACGTACACCTACAGCCTACAGTCGCTTAGTAGACGGGTTTGAGGCAGGTACGCACGGTTATACGTTGCCCTTTTACCGGTTGAACGACGAAACGATCGAACGAACTCATTCGTAGATATTTATAACGAACTATTTAAATTTTATCGATAAACTTTTTATTTTTAATAAGAAGTCTACAGTTAATACGCAAAATTTAGTGTTCAAGTGTATATAATACTTAGTTGTTAATAACTTAGTGCATAGCGGTACGTTATCACAAAACCTGATTTGAAGTCCCCATTACCAGAGAAGCTTTCAAGCTTTTCTGTTTATTTGTTTAACTGTGTGCTTGTGCTATTTATCTTCGACTAGGATTGGTGCACCTTTTGGTAAGTAAAGAGTAAAAACTTAGATATTTAAACAAGGTCTATAAATAGGTATATACTTTTAGAATCTTAGAATTAGAATGATTTTCTAAATGATTATTGATACTTTGATAATGTGTACCCTGATACACGTGGAAATTGCCTTGTAAATATTTATTTGCTATTTTTACGTGGGTGACCTACATCGTACAATTTTTTATTCGTTATTTAAAGAACCTTGCCCATCGGCGATGTCGCTCTGCAATAGTTACCAATGCAAACGTAAAATATCTAATATATTTATTAAATTTATATTTGCTAAGGCTTTTAGCAAAGTCTCCTAAGAGTTATCATTTGAGAAACTTAGCTAAATAGAACGTAGTTTCAATAAGTATTAGCTTTTAATGATACCTCCGTCTATCCCTATGTCTTTTGAGATCAACGGCTGGAGGTGAGACTTTCTTGGTTGACGCCACTTAGTCATGTCTCCTCTACGTTATCGGTTACCCGCTCCGTTAAGGTTTAGGTCTTCTGTCCACTTTACGAAGGCTCGTCCGGGCGAAGGTATCCATATGACGACAATTCATCCCCGTTCTTTATAAGCCATTGAGCCTTGTGCCCTGGCCATTACTAATTCAGCTAGGTAATTATGAGAGCTATATCGATGTCTTCGTTTATGAATCTCATCATTACGAACTTTACCACTTGTAAAATAAGTATTGCAATACAATCTCTGTATAGCGCGGTAAGTAACTCCAAGCTTCTAGGCAGGCCTAAAGTAAAATACCACGTTTCGGCCCCGTAGCTTAACACTGGCAATAAACATGATTCATACATATTTGATTTCAGACACTAGTAAATAGTAGTATTGGACGAGAAAACATTCCGTAGGTTTTCATACGCTGCTCATCCTTCCAATTTAAATTCTACGACTAAAGCGCAAGGTTTTGCGTATTTGTCGCGTTAAAACTTGAGAAGAGATATGATGTCTATCTAATACTTACTGAATTTATACTGTACATACATACATAATATCTTCTTTACCCTATGCTAGTTATTAAGAACTTTTCTTATGAGAGTAAGCCAAAACAATTTTTTTATAAGACTAGTAGCAAACTTGCAGTCCATCTGATAGTAAGCGGTCACTTCCGACCTTGGACATCTTTCAACTCCATATAGCACAGTGATTCTGCTCGACGTAGATTACAAATAGGTTGTTCCTTGTAAGAACTAAATCAGCTGTTGTCCACAGTTTACGAAGCGCAATAATTTCTTCATGTTAGAAATATGTTTGACAGTGATGGTTTTTCTGTCGAAACATACTAGTACCTTTCCATATATTTTCGTATTAACTATGGCCACTAAAATTTTAGTGACCTATAGTTTTTACGAGATAAAAGTTCCTTCTTAATTATAATTCTTCGTAAAATTTTCGACACGATTTTCCTTTTGTTTTGGTTCTTTCAATGCTGACGCGAGATTCTTGGATGTATTAAGTCAATTTTATTTACTTTTAGATGCGAGGACATTGTAAATAAGTCTTTGTGCTTGTATAGACAAAGGTACGTGATAGGCAAGTAAAGGTGATGTATGATTGATTTGAACGGTCGCGTCAATTAATACCGTTATTACTAAGCAGTTAGTCACACTTCTGAGAACATCAATATCCTTGAAATCTCTGCTTATTATTTAAAGCATATAGGGTGCTTTGCGGATGCTTTTATATGCATTATATGTTGTATTGGAAGAGTTGAGTCAGAATAGTAAATAATAAAAACTATCGGCGATAGTAAATCTATGGGCGGCAGTTGCCTCTTATATCAGGTGAACTGCATTCTCGTTTGCTACTTCAACGTATAAAAAGTAGGTAACCTATACACTTACTTTTTTTTTGAGTTAATTTTTCCACAAATAAGTAATTTTTAAAGGTGGTAGAACCATTTGTAGTTCGACTCCGGCGGCACTACCGCCACACTTATTTACGCCTAATAACAGCAGTGTTAAGCACTGCTATGTTCTGGTTTGAAGGTTATGGTAAGGGATATACTTAACCAGGCATTCCAGCTTAGTCCTCAGGGGCAGCAACGCATCTGCGGTCGACTTCAGTTGGGATTCTAGTTTTATCTGGGGTGGATCACAAATGTCCATGGGCGGCAGTTGCAACTTACCATCAGGTGGATTTCCTGCTCGTTTGATACTCCATTATATACATATTATATTTTATTAAAAATACGTGAATACAATATGTTTTCATAGAATACTAATGTCTGCTACGGCACGCGTTTTACACGTTCTATGCATGTAGTTGTGAATGAATCCTAAACCTTATTATTAAATTTATGCTCGAAATTTACGGCGAGTAACCTCTTATATTACATAACATGCATTTTCCTGATGATTGCCGCTTGGTACTCTCGAGTGTTACATACGGCCTATTTGTTTAAAAATAATATAAATAGTTTTATGTTACTATTGATAAACGCTTGCATTTCTTTCGTATGCGAGATTTATCCGAGGTGTTTCAACTTAGTCCTAAAGTGTAGAAATGCATTTATGATCGACTTCAAATAGGACCATATTATATTTTATCTGGGGTTAAGTGCAGATGTCCATGGACGGCAGTTGCCACTTACCATCAGGTGGATTGCGTAACCATTTGTTACTTCTATGCTATTAACGTGGTTCCAAAATGAGGAAGAACAGCAGAGACTTAAATACCGGTGGTTACCCATTCAACTCTAGACCGCGCCCGACGTTGCTTAACTTTGTAGAAAGTTTCGATGTACACAAGCCGTGTAGCTCTTCTTTTCTCTTGACAAGCAAATAAATAATTTATTAAATTCAATTGGCGCCAATCCTTACATGACAAACAAAGGTGGGTGGTACTCAGACATGAGATGTGGGTGGTTTTGAATGGTCCAAATATGACAGCCTCTACGCGATTTGGTCAAGTTTCACATTTTTGTGCGGACGCCTTTGCGGTGGATTCGTTCGCCTTTTTATACCGTTTAAAACGTAATCCAAATAAATCGTACTTCCACCTAATTCAGTTCTATAATTTTAAGACTATGTCAAATAATTTGCTACCCCATCTAATGCTACCGTGTTTATATGATTTTAGACTTATATTATCGTATAATTGATAAATTTTGTTATGTAACCGGTACTCACGATACGATGTTTTGATTTCTTAATTGCCGATATTTCGACCCAGTTGCATGGATCGTGGTCACGGCGGA
>DWRA01000739.1:0-21560 GCA_018250295.1 Spathilepia clonius | reverse complement strand
CCAACTGAAGTCAACCACAGATGCGTTGCTACCCCTGAGGACTAAGTTGGAATGCCTTGTTAAGTTTATCTCCCTTAACGCACCCTTCAAACCAGAAGACAAAAGCGCTTCACACTGCTGTTATTAGGCAGAAATAAGTGTGGCGGTGGTGCCGCCGGCGTCGAACTACAAAGGGTGCTACCGCCTTTCAATACTTACATTTAGCAAGACAGCAGGAATAAATGTAAGAATGCGACGAGTTTTTTTGATAAAAAGGAAATATATAAAGCTAATTGTTTCTCTCCCAACCCACTCAGTCACGGACATACTTCGCTCGGTTGCTCACGAATTAACAATTCAAATTCCACTTTGCTTTTCAAACGCTACAGAAATGCGTGCGACTCGAGCTTCGTGGAATGTTGATGAATGAGTTGATTATGCTTTGTTTTTCTTGGAACAAAAAACTCCTTCAATTGATCAGTGGTTTGAATTGAATTTCATATTGTTGTATAAATCACGTTTCTTAATTCTTTTTTTTTAATACGTATGGCTGTTGAAAGAAGAACCAGTAGGTTTGCCTAGGGAGGTACTAGATGAAGCGCCGGTGGAAACATGTGAATAAAGGCTAACTTACATATGACGCGACCTGCTTAGTCCTCAGGAGTAGGATCACATCTGTGTGTTATCGGCTTCAGGTAGAACCCCTATTCTGTATGGAATTAGTTATGGACATCCATAGGCTAGAGTGATTCCTTTTGTCAGATGGACTGACTGTATGTTTGCTTTTTTAATGTGATAAAAGGCGATAGTTCAAAGTTTAAACGTAAACAGTTCTATGACGCTACAGGAACAATCTTAAAACAATTACGTTTTATTCAAAGAAGAGAAATTCATAAGATGTTCTGAAGTATTTACTTAAGTTTATTTATTATTTTATAGATCTACGGGGGCAACCGTAAATTGCATATCAAATGTAAAGTTAAATATCAACCCTCATTCAAGGATTATCAGTTCTATAAAAGACTGTGCAATAATAGAAGAAACTACAATAAACTTTTCAAATAAAATGTAATACCGGAAATTGGTCCTCCGAGCCGGATACGGCTACTAAAATTTTAGTGCAAGAATTCAATTTTGCACTAAAGTTTTACAATTGTTTTGCAGTAATACGATGCTCACCTACACTCAAATGTGTAAACTTGACCCAAGTTTCGCTCAGTAGCTCTAACGAACCGAATGTCAACGGAGATGTTTCGCGAAATTTCTAGAACGCTTCACAAAGAACTGCTAGTGTTTTGTTTTCGTCTCCAATTCTTTTGGAAACTTTAACGACAACGCGACCTTTTCTTTGAGACGACTCTTGAAATTTTTGTAAATAAATGTCTGAATTGGAATCGGATTCACTTTAGTTAATTTCAGTATTCATTTTATTGTGCTGGTGTCATTTAAGTTTTTATTATTGCATTCTCATACTGTTACAACGTAAATTGTTAACACCGCTTTTGTATCTGTTACTCAATGGAATAGTTTTAGAGACGATCTTAAGTATATCCCTAGCATGCCTTATTTTTACAACTTAACGACTTAACTAATAGACTGGTAGAGAATTTCGCTCTTTGGCGGTCTTAAATATAAAGATCGATCGCTCAAGGTAGAAGGCTACCGTTTAGACGTCCAACTGAGAAATGGATCTACTGGAGTTAACAAGGAAGGAACAAAGAAATATTCACGGTGCAATTCCAATTATAAAGACTATCGAATAAAATCAAATCAAATTAAGTCAAGATATTTTATTCAAAGTATTTTACAGAATATTCGAGCATCAGTAATCTGCCACCATTTTGCAAGATGTTTCGTAATGGAGAAAAAGAAAAAAGGAACTCTATAAGACACATATATTTTTTAAAAAGCTTTCCAATCGTAACTCATTTAGACCACAAAATTTAATTAGTCAAATAATCAATTTTGTATCGGTTTTTTGTTGTTTTAAAGAAGAACACTCAAACCCCAGATTCAGAATAGAAATGTATATTTTGTAATGTATTTTTGGATGACTACCCGAACTGATGAGGAATCGAACATGGAACACAATTACAAACTTTTAATAGTAATACATTAATGCATATTCTGTGACGCATGTGTAGATCAAATAACTTTTTATTGTTTTGTGTTTCCAAACCTAGAACACATAAGCATAACTTTGTTGTACGATAAAGAACACTCTTCAATCATAGTTTGACTTGCTATGAAGGTTCTTTGCGCGAAATTTCCAATTTGCAAGTTAAGTTCTCAATGGGATCAAAAATTCAACTGGGAGCCAAGCGAATATGCGGAACTTTGGATAGAACTTTGCAGGGATATTAGATTATCAGAAATCCATTTTCTGATAGCTACTTCATATTGGACAGTTGATAACTCTGTTTTGAACTGTTTATGAGACTGTCGTAAGGTTTGAAACTTTAGTTAAAATTGAGATAACGTCTGGCTTTGTAGAGATGTTTAGGGAGAGAAAAGTATTATAACGTAAATATACAGAGATTTTTAATATTCATATATCTTTTGCTATATTGTCTTAACCCCAGCGTCAACCCTTGGAGTTAATTAATATCTACAAACATAGAGCATGCCAGACACGAGCCGCGACAGACAGAAAAATATTCTTTTGTGCAATTTATAATTATGGGATTTGATCCTCGGACCTTCCACTAAGCTAGTAGTGCTATCGCTACGTATTATCTTTACGTCTACACATACAATATCATCCTATAATATTTCATTTTGTTGTCCGAAATACTAGAATAAATAGAAATTCCTTCGTCAAACTACAAAGAACTGTCTCTGATGTATTTAACTTTGTGTTTCAGCAATGAAAAGGACTAAGATATGTTGTTTAGTTGACAGTGGTAGATTTAGGTAACGAGTTCACTTAGTACGAGATCTGACAACGTAGTTTCTGCGTCTAACTGTTTTTTAGGTTAAATACACTTATTGTAGATTACTATTATTACTAAAGAAGAAATATTTACAATAACTTCGTATGCCCATCAAAATGTGTATACTTAATATTTTATTACAATGCAAGCTATTAACTTGTAAAAATATATCGGTAAAATGATGTTCTAAGAAGTTTTGAAATTAATTTACCTTCTTAACAATTATGTCAATTTAATTGTAATTTTTTTATCATTTAGCTTAAATATTCTTCAAAATAAAAGCGTAGACTTTTTCTTTTGGTGCGCATACCAACATGACTGTTTCTTTTTTAATTGTAATAATGTGTCCATAAAAATGTATTTTTATTAAAACAGATAGATGTAGAGATTCAGCAATCGCATCTTAGCCTAACGCGTCTGGTTTTAAATCTTTTTTATTTCAGTCCTAACTATTACCCGCGGCTGTTTCAAATGTACTTTATTTTCTTGTTAAAAACGTTTTCGTAATTACTTAAATTTGATTTAGTCTCATCAACTGTATTTTGGTTGATAAGTACCTCTGTTTTAATGAAATCACTTGATAAAATCAAGTTTGGTTTATAAAATTTATATTTCATTCACAATTTTATTGTTAGATACATTTAAGTGTAATTTAATTTTCTTTAGTAAATTACCTACTACTCAAGTTGTATTGAACATACCTATTACGATGCATAATTTTGAAATGGGTAAAAATTCACATTTTCGGTTCTCTATTCATGCTCAACCTGGGGTGTATTTTACTAATGTTTATTGATAGAAGAATGTAGATACTATTGGCCAATCTGTGTCTAATGCTATGCGATGTCTAATGCTACGAACCAAGACCGACAGCTCCTGGCTTCTTGTTCTTGCTCTTCATTGTTCATAAGCAGAAATTTAAGAATTTCATTTCTACACTTGTTTGTCCCGTGATGTGCAAGCGAAATTATTGATGTACTACAACCACATCTATTTGTAGCTTAAATCGGATCTTACGATTCGATGGAAGCGTGTGGATGCAGGCTGACTTACAAAACTATGACGCGACCGTCTTAATTCTAGGAGCTGCAACGTTTCTATGATCGGTAGAACCTACTTATTGAATTGCTTACAGGTGTCCATGGTTGGCAATGACCGCTTACCATAAGGTGAACTGTTTGCTTGTTAGCCACTCCAATACTATAAGATAATAATTGTATAATTTTATGTATATTTATACTATAATAAATATATTTAGTCATAAGTTGTATCTCGTATTCATTTCTTGGTATCTACTAAATAAAAAAAGAACTTAAGATAAACATTCGAATTATTTTTGTGATAATAATATACAAAACGAATTTTCTAGTTAAACAAACTTCAATTATATCATTATGACGACTCAGTGGTTCTCGTGAAATTTCACTAGTTATATTATTTCTGCCTATTTGAACTATTTTATTCTCTGAAATAGCTTGAAACGACTAATTTATAATTTAATACAGAACTATTGAAATAGAATAATAATGTGTTACAGACCCTAATTTGTGTTCAAATATAAAGGACGGAGCTTGTTTTTCAATGTAGCCAACATTGTTTTTGTCGACATAGCCTAGCATAACGCCTCTCTGCATGGATACATTTTGTTATTGTATTACAGAAATATGAATCCAGTTCGGTGGTTCCCAATTTTTTAGTTAGTTGGCAACTTTTATTTTTCTTAAACTGAAATCAATTTTTTAATCTAAAAATTTAGGGGCATACAAATTTTAGAAATGTTAAGGTAGGCATGTCATAAAAAAGGTTAGGAAACACTAATATAGGTTATCAATTTTAAAGTACTAAAAATATCTCAACTCATGCCAATTCATATTAACGGACTACGTACCATGCTGACGCGGGTCGTATTCATTTGTCATGTTGAAAGTTCTGGGATCGACCTCCGCTTAGGCAGGCACTGAAATAAGGTATTAATATTTTTGCTCTGAGATTAGTTCTTTGTCTATTCTCTATACAATACAGGGACTTTTGGTGTAAGGCTTTAAATATACGAAATCTCTTTAACATAAGTTAGTCAAATCAAGGTAAACCCTACGACGTTTAGTCGTTAAGATTTTAAGTTAAATATAATACCAACTTAGGTGTCGGTAATGGACACTATTACAATCTAGCTTTGTAGCATGGATTTTTAAATTAATACCATAATTTGTTTAATATACCAACCTTAAATGAAATTGGTTCTAATGTAATATTAAAACTAAATATTATTCACGACATTCACAAAACATATAACACTTTAAAATACGAGCGAACGTGCTACAAAGTTCGCGCGAAACATATTTACGCTGGTTCCGTGTTGCATAACTCGTGATATATTATAACTACTTAAACATGTTCTATTGTTATTATACAGTTTTAAATATGTTTTTCGAGTTTTAAATACCATGGGTGGCCAAATTATTAGGAACAGTACTCAGGTTTATGAAATTTGTAGTTTAAGACGACTTTATGATAAAATTACCTTATTTTTGCATAGTTATTTTATTTGATATTGTTGTTGGTATCATTACATTTGTTTTTTTACGAATAACAACACTGGAATTTTGATGCAAGTGATGGTAATTCTCTATTGCTTGACATTTGTTGAGAATTGCTTGTGTAGAAATATTGATTAAAATATGGTGTAAGTGAGTGTTTCCGTTTATTTTTCTCTCTCTTTGCATCACATTTATTAAGTTTCATATGTAGATTTCACTTTTATTTTCAATACACAACACACGAAAACAATACGAAAACAAGCCCCTGGAAGCACGTCATGTGGAAAAATGTGGTAGGAAAAAGGAGACTACTTCATGTACCCACCATAGAATCAGAGATACCTGACTCGAAAGTCGTAAGAAAAGTATTTTATTTTTATTATGGAGTAGCAAACGAGCATGCAGTCCACATGATGGTAAGTGGCAACTGCCGCTCATGAACATTTGTGATCCACCCCAGATAAGACCAGAGTCCTAACTGAAGTCGACCACAGATACGTTGCTACCCTGTCGACGTGGTCGACGGCTCACGAAAAAGCCACGTCTCGCCGAAGCCATGAGAAAGAAGAGACTATAATGGGACAGACACATGGCTGTTAATGCCTAGAGCTGAGTAAGTACAATGTTTTAAGTAGACGTGTTTGTCAGTAACAATTTTTTTGTGACATTTGTAATAGCTTATAGGTATGCTTCTGCCTATGAGCCGCCGATGTAGATTTTGGTCGACAAAAGTTCATTGGTCCGACGACGCTCTGGAGAGCTATCTATCTGGACTGCTTTATGGAGGGAGATAAACAGCTTGCTAGAGTGACTTGAGTTCCATATAGAGTGGTTTGTGATCTTAACGAAGGATACAGGGCGCATGTACGTCGTAGAAGAGACCGTGAAGCAAGATCGTAACAAGTATGTGCTAGAAATCAGCTGCTGCCTCACCTTTAGGCTCCTCACAATGCTTCTCCGAAGATGAAAAGTACATGGAGCCAGAGTATTACTGCATTTTTGGCCGAAAACATTACTATTTTGCCCTGGTCATAAAACTCACCAGACATGAACCTTATAGGAAACAAGTGGGAACTCACCAAAAAAGCGATAGCTATAGAAGCGATCAAAACCAAGCAACAGTTGACCTAAACCCTCATTAAAGAATGGCGTCACAATACCGAACTCTAGTATAATGTCAAATCATGCATAGCGCATGCCCTAAAGCGTAGAATTTATAACTTTATCAAAATTTTGACATTACTAAGTATTAAAACTTATTTTAATAACTCTTAAATCAAAATAGTTGTGCATATGAACCTTGCCGTTTTTATTATCTCTACAACATGTTCTTGCAATAAAAATAGCTGTAGGGCTTGCAATCAATTATTTGTTAGGAAATTGCAGTTAAAGTAGTAAATATTAAAATCTTAGTAGTGTCCCTAATAATTTGGCCACCTACTGTATTTAATGAAAGTTGGCTACGAATTTAGCAACGGTTAATTTATGTATGTCTGTATGCCACATTGCGCCATTTTATAATTTTACGTAACTATTACTAGACCGGACGTAAAAATAAAAAAAAACAAGCTTTATTGTTTCTGAGCAGCAGATAATGGGATATTATACGAATATTTTAATACTAGTAACAAAATAATTATAATGAATGCGTATGAATTTTAAATTAGCATAATTGCAGACAATGCAATAGTGATAATATCATTACTTCAGCAAATAAATTATGTATTTACTTAAAGTACATTTATTTAAATAATACAATATTTTAAACTTAACCAAGTGCAGTTTTTGGTAAATGATAAATAATATATTGTTATTTAGTGCTGACTAGCTAATGGCAACATACTCAATAAAACTTTTATTCAGACAAACAGACAACACTCAAGACAGCCAGTGTCTAATCATGATATGATATTTTGACTATTTGACTAAGATTATTAAGAGAAGATTTTTGAAAACGTATATCCTAACATAACAGCTAAGCAAACGCTGTAGTATTTTACAATAAAACTAACAGCATCAATAAAATAATTGGTATACAAGGAGATTATTCCCTAAGCGTTATTCCCACATTCAGTTATCCCCAGCCCACAAGTACAAATGCACTTTAAATACGAACCACCAAGTTTGAGAGCATCGCGCGAAATTTGCACATTTGCGCGAAACGTATTTACGCTGGTTCCGTGTTGCATAACTCTTCATTTCCTAGCTAGAACATGTTCCGTTATTGTCGTGCTGGGAGTTAGCAATGGTTCCTTTGTGTGTTTAAAATTTAAATTTGGAAGTATGCTAAAATTTGATTATTTAAGGCCCTGGTGTAAAGTTTTTTCGGCAAGGTATGGCAGCGGTTATAATAATGAAAATAAAAGGTACTACTCAAATAATAATAGCAATGTTAGGCACTGCTGTGTTCCGGTTTTAAGGTGTGGTAAAGGAGACATACTTATCCGAGGCGTTCCATCTTGTTCCACAGAGGTAGCAAGGCATCTGTGGCTGACACCAGGTAGGTCAGATGCTCAGTGTCGTACAACCCGGGATATAACAATGAGCAGTTGATATTCAGAAGTGTGCACATTTATTTACCATCTCAAATCAATTAAGAATAGAAGTCTAATAAGACTAACCGGATGGCACATCGGTAAGGTTTAAATTTGTTATATGTCTGTATAAGTTTCTGTCACAATAATCGTCAATCAGATTATAATTGTTACGCATTCAGAAGTATAAAGTGTCGGGCTGGAACTAGTTCTTTAACGCTGAATTCTTATCAAACATTGATAAGTTGTAAAAGTTCCAGACGCAATTATCACAAAAACTGAATCGCCGGTGGGCGCACGATAACTTGCGGACAGATTACGTCTACAGTTGAAACTTCTGCGATTGCCAATTACTGGCGACCTCACTGATAATGTTAAGGCCAAGATCGATATTCTTAATATATTAATATTCTTAATATCAATATTTTCAATAGCTTATTATTTTACTTTTATTATTATTTTTTGTATTACATTTTGGTATAGCAAACGAGCGTGCAGTCCACCTGATGGTAAGTGGCAACTGCCTCTCCTGTTTCTAAAGCTGTTTATAAACAATCAATTTCAAAATTAAAAGTATGTTTTTTGTATAAATAGATAAAACAATTCACACGAAAATTCTGATAAAACTGTTTATAAAAAGATTTAAAAACGTATATAGTGTATTCGTCAAAACTCCAATTATACATAGATTTATATCCCATTTGAACACAAATTTTGTATAATAATATTCGTAAACGACTATCGCAACATTTTTTTCCCCATTTTATTTAAATTCACGATTCGCTTTCGTTTGATATAAAGGGATGTGTTATTTGTATATTTTGTTTAATATGGTATGATATCTATAAATAATAATAATACAGACAAAACTAAATTTTAAAAGATACGGATAGATACGAGGGCGGCCTGAAGATCTTATCAGAACCGAAGTTCTTTAATCTTCATCGTAATAATGGGACAATAAACTACGCATAACGCTTTTCCTTACGTGACGATTTGTACCACTCAACTCACTCAACCGCAAGTCGCAGTAACTTACAAACTCCGTTGTCCATGCTAGACTAAAATATGTATACTTGGAAGTTAAGTACAATTATATACAATTTAAATTACGCTGCTGAGTACTGATGTAAAAGGTTATAATTTTATACGATTCCTCTCCATTTCACTCCGTTTTATTGTTGATAGCGATATTTTTCGTTATTTCCAATCGCGTATATTTTACGATTGTATACAAAAGATGTCGACAAATAATGTAATGTTATAAAAACTTGTTTTTATTGATATAAGTGTTTGTTCACACTAACCATCCGATCTGGCCCGTTTTCGGTCCAATCGAAATATGATATTTCTTTATCAGTATTGATCCTACTCGCGCTCTTCGACCTCTATAATATTAATTAAAATAAATGATTAGTTTCTAAATTAACTGTTAAAGTATATTTTGGTTTATTTAAAGTATGTCTTATCAAAATATAGTCGACTCAAAAATATTTGTTGCCAACGTCATCCAATTAAGGACCTACGTTTGTTAGATTATGTAGCTTCAAAGTAGATTTCTTATGTTTTTCTTAAAAATTCGAACAAATCTCTTACATTGGCAAGTAGTCATTTTTATTTCATCTTCAATATTAAAGAAATATATGTTTTTGGGCGTTCATGTTTACGTCGTTTATAATGTCTGAAGTTACTTTAAACAGAGGATCGGATCGGACAGTACATGAACTGATACTGTAGTGGGGATCGACCCTACAACTCTCAACGTCGGCCACTCACGTCTGTTGACAATACGTTGAGTGTTGCGGTTCTATCATGTGTCTGCTTGAAGAGGATTGTTAACGTCATATTTCTATTGAAATATTGTGTAAACGAGTGTATATAATATATATTTTATTACATACTGAAAGCGGTAAGGAATACGTCGCCTAGCTCAAGTTAAATAGTAACTGCTACTTACCTGTTACCAACATCAAAAATATGCGTTCATCAAAAATATTCTTGAAAATTATTAATTTAGAAACCTTTATTTTACTGTAAGGAGTTACTTAAAAAAAAACAGATTTTTGAACATGAATTACCATCTGGATTTCATATAACTATACTTATAATCAATTATCATTTACTGTTGCGGTTGTCCATGTCTTGCTTTAAATTTAGTTAAATCTTCACTTCAAACGCATTTTGTGGTTAGAACTCGTTTTAACCGCAAGATATTTTTACATGATGTAATCTGTCATTTATTGGAGTGAATGGATTCTTTAGTGGTTGTGGTTCAAGGTTTTCAAAGATAAAAAGGCTTTTAAAACAAAAATAATAAAAGGAAAAATTTATACACTTCATAAGATGTGTTGATGTTAATATATCTACTACAAGCAACTATCGATATTACAAAACATATTTAAAATATCATCTCTTATGAAAATATTACTATATAAACAAAAATAATCGTATACCGCCTTAATAAAGACGCGTATTTGACGGTCCGAACGGAACAGTGTAATAAAACTAGCAAATTTTCTCTGAGAAGCGATAAATTTTATTTTATCCACGATCCAAGATATCATTCGCGAATTTACGACTCGAATACCATATTAGCCCCCTATCATATCAATAAGGTATGCGTGTTTTTCGAAAGTTTATATAAAGGTTATCGCTACGAAGACGTCGCTGACAACATGTGTTGGTTGTAGTTGCGTTGTGGTTGCGATGTAGTTTCAATGTGATTAGTATCTCCACACTGATAATTCGAATGGT
Organism: Spathilepia clonius; assembly: GCA_018250295.1. Lineage (NCBI taxonomy): Eukaryota > Metazoa > Arthropoda > Insecta > Lepidoptera > Hesperiidae > Spathilepia > Spathilepia clonius. The sequence goes on along the minus strand of DWRA01000739.1, from coordinate 10,823 downwards.
AAAATGTGGTCCATGTGATTAAACTTAAACATTTTAATACAAAGCGTTGGCCGCGCACATATATTCGTTGTTGTATGGTGTGGTTGGGGTTACGTACGAATAGGAAGTCGCTACATGTATAAAAAGATTTATAACATCATTGAGTTGTAAGGATGTAGTGTAAATATTTTTTTTCGTAGCATATAATAAATTTTTTACATAGAATTAAAAGTATGATTTATTACGTGTTTAAGTTTCACGCAACTTAATAAAATTGTATTCGATTTTAAAACCAGATTTTAGGTCATAGGATTATTAATTGGCCTTTAATTTGATGTAGCACGCACTTGACCACGTTCTTAAATATTTATATATTATTTATTTTTTATATTTAATTACTTGCCATAAAAACGAATACCTGTTTACATTTCTGGTTGGAAATAATGAAACACCTATTTAACTGTTTTTGGAAACCAGCCCCTAAAGCGTTAAAATAAATGACGGTAGTGTTGTAAAAGAGGAGGTAAAATTTTATTATATTTTACATTATAATAAACGCGAACGAAGTCAAGGGCAAAAGCTGGTATGTTATAATATTTTTACTTGGACAAAAAAAAAACTCTCTTATACCTTAGTGATGCTCCTGTAATCGATAAACTCATTCTATTTCGTTGGCAACACATCTGTGATCGGCTTCAGGTAGAGTCCCTATTCTATATAGAGTGGATTACAGATCTTCACGGGCGGCAGTGATCACTCATCATTACGTAAACTGCACGCTCGTTTGCTATTTTAAACGTATAAAAAACTTGATATCTGAACGCCTACTTACGAGTACAATACGCATTCGATAATAAAGCGCGCTAGCCTCGCGGAAACTCACGCTATCGTAGGCAGGGAAGAAATAACATTTTCCTCTCTTATCTCTTTGTCCCATACTTTTGTGTAAATATTTTGGTGGAGTTCGTACAAAATTACACGATACGTTTGGAGATTGTGCGGTTGGGTGTACACTGTTTTGTGAATATAATTTTGTTAAACATAAGGTTTGGACGCAGCGAAATTAAAATATGCTATGTAGTAAGCTTTTTTGAGTTTGATTATCAGAGTGTTTACGAGGTTAAAGGTACGAGTGTGTTAAACCTGATAAATGATATGAAGGGTCAAATAAATGTGCAAATTTAATTTGGACTTATATCTGCATATTCTATATTGATTGACGTTTACAAGCATGTTTTTAATTTTTTTAACTGACTTCCTTCCTAAATATTACTAAAATAGTAAAGGTGCATGCAATCCACTTAATGGTAGGTAACTCCAGATAAGATTAGAGTCTTACATGAGGTCGGTCACAGGTGCGTTGCTATAAGTAACAGAATAAACATTTTTACATTTTCCAAATATATTATCTGATGTAATTGTCATTAATTAGTCGTATATTTAAATCTCCTTCTGCCAGTTATTAAAACTGATATTGTGTTTTGTGGTACAGTTAACCAATTTCGAAAATAAAGTAACATGGAAAAAATGTTCCTTTCAATTGTCACATGTCGCAGTGAATTTGTGATTTAAATCTAAGGCTGATCTTCCAGTCTCACATCTTTTTCTACGAAGACAGAGTAATTTTTCTGTTACAAATAATATGTGTTTAAGGAAACGTTCGTTTCTTGCAAGGTCTCTGTAGGCGTGCCAATTATTTGCAGCAACGCTACATCTTCTGCTGTAGTTGTAGCCTGATAAAAAGGCTTCTGTATGAGTAATATTTTTACTGTACTCATATGTATTATTTGCTGCATTGTTACATCATCTTCTGTACTAGTAGCTGGATAAAGAGCCTTCTCCATAGGTACATTTTAAAATACACACAAACATTTTTGTAATGATATATAGTATTCATAGCAGCGTAAACGCACTACATTATTCTCAAAGAAGGTCAAAAACAAAAATAATACCGACCTTAGAAGAAACAGCCTAAAATGTATGCTAATACACCAATCGTTTTCCTCCTCACTTCCATGGCAGGCCATTCGGAAGTCGTTACGACGATCTGAGTACGTAATTCTGCCCCTCGAATTATCCCAGGAACAGCTGTCGCATGTTAATGAAGGCTTCAAGACAAGGCTTGGATTTCCTGGTAGACATATAACTATATTTGTAACTTGCTTAATGTTAACTGGCAGTTGTAGCCCATGGACATCTGCCATCCCAATAAGAGTCATATCGAAATAATGGATTGATTTGCAATTCCTTCTGCCAAGTTTTATATTTAGACTAGCTTGGTTCCGCTTTTTTACCCACGTTATTTTTTTTACATCACATACGTATGACCGAAATTTAATGCCTTCAATCTTGTTCTGTGTTCTTCTTGTGCCCTATACCCTAATACCTTTAAAAAATATCAAAAAAGACATCATAAGTTAGTCCTTATAACATCAGATATCAGCTGGTGAAAGTCTCGTAAACAAAAATAAAATCGGTCTTTCCGTTTCAGAGATTAGCCGCAATTTCATTTATTTGTATAGATAATGTTTTATTTTCTAACTTCTCTACTACTACTACTATTCTACTATTTTTATCTTTATAAATATTGTATATAATTTTAATTGTATTTTGTTAAATAATCATAGTTACCAAGTAATTGTTGATTAAACAAAATATTTCGTAACTTTTCTTAAATATAAAACATTTCTTGTTTTGGAATAGTATCTATTGAGGTGAGTATCAGTATGTTTAAAGGTTGTCGATCTCTTTGATGTTCGCTAGCGGATGTATCACCGATATACCTATTTCTATATTACAGTTACGCTTGATGTTTCTGTGATCTTAGTCGTATGATTTTCAAGTGCGATAAGACTGATTCTATTTGGAGACCATTAGATATTAGATGAGACCCACGTTTTTTTATGAAATTGGTTTCAAACATACACTTATTTGCCCCATGATAGGATCACATTCTATCAAGTAAAATATATTTTTTATATTGTAATAAAAGCAAACAAGCAAGCAGTACACTTGATGGTAAATGGCCATTGATGTCCAACCCCAGATAAGATAAGAGTCCTACCATGAGGTCGGCCACATATGCGTAGTTGCCCCTGAGGGCTAAATTGAAACGTCTCAGGTACTCCGTAACCAAACCTAATGTACGTTCCGTAACTGTATTAGATAAAAATACACGGGAATAATATTAAGTCCAATGGCACCAACTATGACGGATACGTTCACATTTTCGCAAAGGATACAAAATCTAATAGACATCGCAGTGTTGATTGATAGATTGGCTACCTAACAATACGACACCCATCGGTCAACGCTGCCCCATCGCTCAACTGACTAGCAAAATTAGTTGTTGATACATCACGGTCCACTGCAGTGGATGACAGGACCAAGTCGTTGTAAGACCCTTTGTACGATATGCCGATTTAGATTACTTAAACTTTTAAGGCAATTTTTCTAATAACAAAGATACGTCATAATAGTGGTAGCCTTTTTTTTATTGTTTAACCTGACGAAAAGGCAGACGGGCTACCTGATGGAAAGCAATCACCGTCGCCTATGGACATTTGCAACACCAGAGGAATCGCCAATGCTTCGCCGCCTTTGAAGGAGAGCTCTTTTTGCACCTTTTTTGAAGAGCCCCATGTCATAGCGCTCCGGGAATACCTCGGGAGCCTTGTCTGCATACGTAAGTGTTGCAAAAATCAATATGTTTAGAAGTTATTCATTTCTTAATAAAATTAAAGTAACACTAAGGGTCTGCGCGCACCGTCAGGACAGCATGGCAAAGATTTTTAAGCGACGATTAGAATGATAACTTGAAATTTCAAAGTGGTGCGTCATCGGCACAAAATCAAAACGGGGGTATACGTAGGCAAGTCCTGCATCCAAATTTCATTTTAATTTTTGTACTGTTAAGTTATAGTTTTATTTGTAAATTTCATATTAATTTTCGTATTTTTACTCGCAAATCGGAAATCTTCTACAATGCCATCCTGGAGGTGCGCACAAGTCCTTATATGAGATTGTAACTTAAATCTAAATTATAGCGGCGCTTCTATGGATGATTTAAAGAATGACATGTCCTACTTCTAGTATATTCAAAATTAGTAAAAGCAATGTTACAAATATTATTATGTAACGAAGCAAAATCATTATGTTGCTAAGATTAAATTCGTAAGTCCTGAATGATTACATATGTTTCGTTATCCAAGTATCCAAGTTCTGCGGGTGATGGATGCGTGTGGAACTTCCGGGCAAGATAAGTTGGTATATTCCCTGGGCGGTATTCTCAGACGTGTTACGAAGTTCTTATCAATTATCTATCTTGAGTAAAAAAAGCTAGACGTTGTAAAAGAGAGGAATAAAAAATATAATAAAATGGTGGCGGTACCATTCGTGGTATTTCAAACGCACCATCGTCACATCTATTTCTGCTTTAGAACTGAGTCAAATGCTGTTATTCTGATTAAGAGCGTATTAAAGGCGTCAGTAAATTAAGATGTAATGTATTTTAATTCTTTTTTACGACTAAATTTAGGCTTAACACAATACAACACCCGGCATCGTTAGTTATAACGTTTAAATACTCTAAGAATTTGTTAGGTATTTCTACAAGTTGATGAAACTCTATACCCACTGTTTTAATTTTAAAACAAGTAATTAGTAAACTGTTAATAACGTAATTATATGAAAACAGTTTGGTATGTTTAAGACATATATAATCAAAATTGGATTGCTTGTAAGTAATATTCGTATGATTAATTTTCGTCTCTATACTTATTTATGTGTGAGTCATTCTCTTCAAATAAGATCTATCTCAAAATCATTACATTATTTGAATTCAATATGCATACTTATGTATTTTACCGTAGCGTAAAAATATTTATGCCAAAAATAGTATTGTTAGTAGTAGTAGTAGTAATATTGTTGTAACATTTCCTGTCCAAGTTTTTATATTGTTTAGGTTGACAAGTTTTGTTGAAAAGTTGACAATGCGCTAAAATATTTTCTTATAACAATGCTCTCGAATTAAAGCAAAAAAGAAAACTTTTTTAAATGTGTGTAAAAAATAATTAATTTTTATTTGTATTTTATTTAAAATAAATTATGTTTTAAATAGGCAATAAGATATAATATAATAAATACTTAGGTTTGAAAGATCTTGATTAGTTTCGAAGAAACATAATTTACTTGCATGACGAAGTTCAATAACAATTTCCATCTACTCAATTATGTCAAAGAATCTTATAGACCATCGTGCAAAATCCACTTTACCGTATTGTTATTATGAAGTAGAAATGGCGTAGCCTTGGTGCTTTCAGTCTTACAGCAAAGGGTTCTACCGCTTTTAGATAAATAGGTATTGTTTCATTTTAAAGATTAATGAAAATAAAATCGTTTTAATCTTACTGTTATGCCGTAACCCTTGACTCTTTAATATTCGCTTTACCGTGGTAACGTATGAACTCCAGATTTAGCAAAACGATTCCTTGTAATTTATTTACCCTATATTACAAGCAATCTTCGTATCCTATTACCTTGTTTCTTAAAACAACAAGGTATATTTTCGTATGAAAACAATCGCATTATCGAAGCCTTCCTGAAGCCTCATAAACATTTCTAAAACATCGCTTTCGCTGAAGGAATACAATATTAATTTTTATTTTGCCCTTTCCGTGTACTGGGTAATGAAAATTCTTACCGATATGATGTAATAATACTTGTCTACATATATTAACATCCGTTTGTCTCTAACTGTGTATATGGCTAGAGTGATAAACCAGAAATTCATCTATCATTTGTATTTAGAGAGATGAGCCATTTTTGTAAATCAAAAGTTAGACCCAAAATAGTAAAAACAATATAGTGTGTTTGTGTTATTGCACATTCGATTTTAATAATATTTTGATTTGCTAATTTTTCACTTTACACTATCTAAGCTACCCAAAAATCACCTGTGTGAACTTTATTATTTTAATGTTATAAAATGTAGACTTCTATTCTCTATATTATGGTATGTTACATATTAGGTAAACAAATTAATATAAAGTGATTTATAAATCATGTTCCCTCCGATCATTTTCAGCATTTTCGGTGAAACGGCTAACAGATGGAATTTTAATTAATCTGCGGACAGGTGGGAAAGAAATCTCGGAAAGTTATTGCGAGATATAAATGCGAATTTCCATAGATTTCCAATTTACGAAAGCGCATGGCAAAGTTTTTGAGGAGAATTTACGTTTTCCTGCGTGATAAATATAGCACTCCATTCTGTGAACTGAGTGCAGCAAACATAACATGTCTCACTTGTAGGTGCTAATGGCTGCTAATAAAAGTGTTATAAATATTTTATAAGGCCTCTATTGCCTTACGTGGCCTGAGGACTTTTCTGACTCATAATAGTAGTGTTTAGTTGGTGGCTGGTTTGAAAAGGTTTGTAGTAATGTAGAACTGCAATCCAATTTGTTTACAATGTAATGTTTGCTAGCTTTATTGTCATACTTAAAGATATTGTACCTTTTGTGAGTAACATTCAAATTTAGGACATGTTTGAACAAAATAACTGTATTTTTTTTGAAGAATAACATTCATTGAAGGATTAGATTAAATAAGTCATTTCGATAAAGGTTATAACAATAATCATTATCGAACTAATATGACTGAAATCATTGGTTATTCATGTAGCCCGCCCGAGAAAAACATACGCAAATGATTCAGAGTAGAAAAGCTCCGAAAATGCGGAAGAAATTGGTAGAACCTTTCGGCGTTTGTCTCCGGTGGCACCGCCGCCACATCTGCTTCTTTCTAATAACAACAGCGCTGCTGTGTGCTCGTTGAGAGGCTCAACTTCAACAAGGGGATACCAACTTAGACATGCAGGTGTAATCCTATCTGAGCGTACCTGTAGGCACTCATTGTTTATATATGATTTTAGGCTAACCGTTCCGCCGTGACCACCATCCATGCAACTGGGTCGAAATATAGGCAACTAAGAAATCAAAACTTCGTATCGTGAGTACCCATTACATACCAAAATGACTCATTGTTTATTTGTGGTAGTCGCCACTTACTATCACGTAGTTACAAAATAAAAGAAAAACAAAGCTATACATTTCACGAGTACACCTCGCGACGGACCGGTATCTCTTTAGTCGTCGATAGTGTACAAAGTACTTTAGATTCTCGAGTGTAACGACGTCATTATGCTGGCGGCGACTAGCGAAGATATACGGTTTAATCAGTTTCAATCAGTCTGTGATGGAATTCCAAATAACGTCGCTGTAATTAAAATAGGTGTTTCAATTACTATTATAGAGAACGCTATCCCATTTAGTTACAACTGTAAATTTGAATTAATAAAGTGGAATCTAGTCTTCGTCGTCTTTTTTCTAATAGAAGTAGCGAACGAGCTTGCAGTCCACCAGAATTTGGTGAATCACTTACCATCTGATGACCAGATGGTAAGTGGCCACTGCTCCACGTGACCTTCTGTAATCAAACCTAAATAAGATTAGAGTCCTATCTCAGGTCGTCCACAGGCGCCTTGCTATCCCTGAGGACTAAGTTAGAACGTCTCGAATTAGTATAGTATAGTAATATTAGGCAAAATTAAGCATAGCGATTATGTCTCTTGAAACGAACTACAAGGGGTTCTACTTTTAAAACAACTGCTACTACTTTCGCATGTTTTAAAATTTCCGATACATACTTGAACTGTGCGCCTGTATGTGTACACACGTTAATGAGTGGGGCGTATTCGCACTAAAGTAAAATAGTGGAATACATTGAAATACTCAATGTTGGAATCTTTCTTCTACCACCATCTTAAAGCGGCAGGGCTGCGCTGCACTACTATTATAAGTATTACTACTGTTTTATAAAAAATAAGTTTGTTTTATCCCACAAACACTTCCGGTTCCAAACCAAGAAGGATAAAACCAAAAATCTCATTTATATTTGATTATACATTTTGTCCACGTCTGATGTCAAGGACAAAGCTAGTATACAATAACTAGGGTAGCTACCCTTACAAGAAATTGCGTGCCTGTTCTTAATCCGGGATGTTGTTTACGATAGTTTTACGAGTGTCCGCCATACTTGGCGCTTTGGGCTCACAATGTAGTAGAATGTGTTATTGTTATGTTTTAAGATCATTTTTATGAAATACCAAAGGTTATAAAGAATAAAGAAAAGAAACAAAACGGAAAAGGCTTTAATCCGTATTACTGACGTTGTCGGAGTTATTATTAAAGAATTTAAGCAGAATATAAAAGAAGGAGTTAGATATTTCAATGGTTTCACTTCGACTGCAGTGCTGTTGAAAGTTGTCTCTTCTTCGCTCGCTATACATATTTCCGTCCAGGCGTTTGAATTTATTACCATCGGTCGATGTCAGGTTGAACACCAATAATTTCTAGAATAGTTCACCTTTATTTCACTCATTAGATAAGTATAGTATGGATGGATGTCCCTATAAATATATTGTAGCATATAGCTTGTTTTAAAAAGATTGTAATCGAAAATGGCAGCATTTTCATTTATCTGTATTTTATAACATTCTAGTAACAAACGAGTTATCAGTCTACCTGATGTAAGTGGTCACTTCCTTCCATGGACATTTGTGACCAACTCCATATAGAACAGATTCTACCTATAGCCGGTCACAGATGTGCTGCAACTCCTGAGCACTAAAATTGTCGCTTTATTTATAAGACAGCCTGCATTCACACACTTCCACCAGAACGCAAAACTGGTTCATAATACCTTCTTAGTCAAACTATACTGGCTCTAACACAGTCAAAATATTATATACCGAGAAACTTACAAAGTACTTGTGTGTATCTATAAGTAACATGATATGTTACAGGTAGTACATAGTAACCGGCAAGCAGATAGCAGACCGTCCTCTCGCCGGATGCCATAACTCACACCGCAGCATCCGCCGATACTGCTAATGAATCCTTTTACCTACACGAAACCCAATGAATTTGTGATTAAATGTCCGAGGATGGAAGTACCTTATCTACTTTGAGTGAGGCCTAAATTGCTTATATTTTCTATACAAATGAAAAATTGAAATGTCTATTTGTAATATGAAAATAACAGATTTTTACTAAATACATATGAAAGTAGAAACGACATACTTATGACAATAAAACAACTATTACTGCTTGAGGTAATCTCAGAAATGGGTGGATCAATTTATACGGGTCCTTTGCTAAGAGACAGCAAATATTATAAGTAACTTGGGCTACTTTTATTTTAGAAAATGTTTTAAGGTTCTGCGCAAAAAACTAAAACCTTTTACATATATTGCGCGCGCTCTTTTTTGTTATTGTTTAAGGTATACAATTTAGGTTGTATTTGTCTAGTTACATTTTTTAACGCTAGTGAAACCGCAGGGCTCTGCTAGTGCTACTATAAATGCAGGATAGTTTTACAAATTTAATTCGAATTTTATTTATTTCTATAAATTATACATCCGAGATATGAATTTAATGTAAATAAGTAATTATTTTTTTTAAATAAAAAAGGTTCCGTATTTAATGTTGTCACAATTTTTTTTTTAAAGTGGCAAATGCAATAAACAATTTTATAAAAAACGGATTAAAATTAATAACTACTTATCTTCAGGATACTTTAGAGATATTAATAACATTTCAAAAACAAAATTAAGTTTCGAGAAAACTTAAATTTATAATTTCTACAACAGTTTTTGTAAAATAAATTATAAGTTAGGCAGGAACATTTTTGTATTTAATTCTGTACTAAAAGTATGTACGGTTATTTATAAATAGGAAACTTGACATTACACTATTAATAGTCTATAAAAGATGCTTTTGATTAAATTTTATATGTACCTGCCTACGTAGAAATCATGCAGTCGGATTTTGGCCTTTGTGTATGTAGATATGTAAAATACGAATAGTATTATAAATCTCATATAATGATATGATGGAACAAATTCTTAAAAATAAATTAAATTATTTTAAATATTCTTCCCCACAAATGAATTTTCTGTAATTCGCTATGCAAAACTCATTATGTCTCGGCATGAAAGTACAAAGGAAATCACAATAGGATACCTTATAAACTCGTTTTCCTGTCATTTTCTCGGTGATGAGGCAATTATTATTTTACAATTCCTTTGAAGAAAAATCATTTAATAAAAATTTACCTCAATTTGGTATGAGGAAGGAAAATAGAGTAAGTAAGTACGCAGGCACGCAAATATAATAAATTTTTGCATAGTAACCTTGTAATAAATATAAAAACCAAATAATATTTGTTGCGCTTCACGAATTTTAAATTTTTGGGGTTCCTTCAAACTGGTGTTTTTTTTACCGAAGGTGTTCGATGGATGCATGCGCAGCCTCTTATTCTATAGGCATCTTCTATAATCATCTTTTTTCTAAATGGAATTGGTTAACAGATGTCCATGAGCAGCGATCATTTGACAATAGATGGTCTGCGTATTCGTTTGCTACTCTTAAACTTAAAAAAACTTACCATACCCACATTCTCATACAAAAGTCTACATTATAATATTTTTAAGATCTCATAATGTCAATCTCATTACTACGTAATAAGATCCGGTATTTTTGTAACATTTCATTTAAGCATATTTAAGCAAAAACCGTAATTTATTTTAAAATGTTTACACGAGCCTTCGCGTAGGAGGATCATGGCCTTTGTAATTTTTTAATTTGATTATTATTTTCGGTGCGAAATTACTTATATACGAAAAGTGATCTAGAGATAAGATTAGAATCCCAACTGAAGTCGACCACAGATGCGTTGCTTCCCCTAAGGATTAAGTTGGAATGCTTCTTGTAAGTTTATCT
>DWRA01000738.1:0-21567 GCA_018250295.1 Spathilepia clonius | reverse complement strand
TTCATAATAATCGGTACAGTAGTTTTTGAGTTCATCGATGACATACAGACAAACATTCATTTTTATATATATAGATAAAACCCGCTGCGACAGGCCGTCGCTTAGAGGGTAAAACTAATCGATTTGGAAAGATAATGATCTTTATTGTGTGAATACATTAAACTGTCACTGACATAAAAAAACAATGACCTGTTACATATTAATAACGGTAATGGTACCTGTACCTCGTCCATATATTCTATTCTTTATATGGGTGTCGTGTATTTGTATTTGTAAGAGTCATGGTGTAGTGAATCGTAGTGTGGAGAGTCTAAAAAGCATTATTTATTTTATAAATCTATTATAACAGCGAGAGAAACTTTACCTATCACTTTTTTTAAGGTGGTAGAACCCTTCGTAATTTGGCTCCGGAGGCACCACCGCTACGCAGAATTTGCCTAATAACGGCAGTGTTAAGCGCTGCCGTATTCCCGTTTGAAGGATGTAGTAAATCTTATCTGAGTTGTTTCTACTTAGTACTCAGAGTTAGTAATAAGTTTGTGGCTGACCTGAAGTGAAACTTAGGTCTTATCTGGGACTGATCACAGATGTCCATGGATGGTAGTAGCCACCTTCTATAAAGTAGATTACCTGGTCGTTTGATACTTTTGTATTATAAATAATCTTGCAGAACATTTGCCCAACATTGGACACAAATGTTGGAGACAAACAGAAATCATAAATTCAAAACAGTGAAATTATATTCACTTACAATACCAAATGTTACATCATATGTTACGTAGGGATACTTGTGTATAAGTTATTTCACTTAATATGCGGGGCGGGTGTAACTCTAAATAGACATGTTAGAACAGCCTCTGTAATTACAGTTCTACTTAAGTCTATGAATTCGAGACCTATTGTTTCGGCTGTTATTATTCGAGTAATCGCAATTGTGTGGGCTTAATTATAATATTACGTACATACAAGCGTGCATAGCTACTAGTATGCCGTAATACTGCATGTATCAAAAAGGCTTAGTATTAAAAAATATATTGGGATGAAAGGAATTAGAAAATTAACACGAACTTTGATGTGGTCGAATAGAATTTTGACGAACATCTAACATTTAACATGGAGTAACATAAACCTTCATTTACCATAAAAATATAATCTTAAGAGCAAATTTGCGTTGCTACTTCTATATTATAAGAAGATTATATATTCGCACGTTAGTAATGTATATCAAAAATATTTATCAAAACAAAGTAAAATTACATTCCACTGTGTACATCACCTTACATTTCGCCGACATATTATTATGAATCATGTCACTTAACTTGATCGAGTGCCGAATAAACAATATTTGACAGTATTACGGATTTTAGTTTGAGAAATAAATTGTTGGGGTGAAATGTCGTGAAACAACATGTCATGTGCCACACTGTCACGTTGTGTTGGGTGAACAAGCGGTCACGTGTTGTTGTTTTTGTTGTTTGAACATGTCAAGTGGATCAGGATTTGAATTTAGTTTTCTTTATATTTAAATCACAATTATTTTGATCACGTTTCGTGACTTCTGTCATATCTTATACTTATAACAGAGCTTGTTATAGGTCCAAAGAAGGTTATTAGCTTACTTTTATTTTTTAAATACCTTTGGAGTTCTTTTGGATTTTTAAAGCTTCTTAATCTTTTTTCTATAGAATATTTTACTATAGATATAAGATATGGATGAATCTAATACGTAACAAAAGAACCTAACAGGTAATAAAATAATAATGACAAATAATGTTGTCTTTTCAACCTTATTATAGATAACGTTTACAAATTGGCCAGTCTAAGCGCTCATAACGTAATAACCAAACCGTGTCCGAAACACAAACACGCAAAATTAGTCCATAGTATTAAATTAATAAAGTTCAAAAGCCAATGCGGTTCCAGGCGAGGAATTTCAGAAACAAATTATTAGCTTTTGTTAGAAAGTAAAACCGATCATAAATTACCAATCCGCGGCCAATCCTGAACCAAAACAGAATTTATTAAGTAGGTAATTTGATAAAATAACTGACGACTAGAGGGCAAAGCGCCCGGAGCATGAGAATTTAAGCGAAAAACAATAAGGTCAATTTTGAACTAGTAGACTGTATCGAATTAGTTCAAATGCGAATTGTGTTTAAATGAAAAAAGATATAATAAAACAAATTGACTCTGTAGTTAATTTCGCAGTAAGAAGATGAATTTAATGTTCAGCATTATGACCTTCATAACGAATTAAATATTCGCGAACTTTAAATATTAATAGTTATAGTTAATAATACCTACTGAGATTATTATGACAAAAGGACAAACAAAGTAAGTATAACAAATATAATACTTAATTTTTAGTCCTTCGAGCCGGATTTTGTTGCATGGTAATCATAAACATCAAAAACAAAATACTTTCGTCCCCACAAGTTGCTCAAGCATACCCCAGAAGTTCGTCCCTATCATCAACACTCAGTAATTCTTACCCCCAAACTTATAAAAAATGAACTCGCCAACGGAGTAATGGGGCGTAGAAGGGATATTCTTTTACAAGTTTCTGCCAACTGGTGCTGGTTAGGGCATGATAAAACTTTTTATGTCGTGCTTACGACTGACCCGACAGTTTTGAAATCCATAACGCATTATGATGCCCTACACAGACTATGGAACAGGGAACATTAGGTTAATAGCCTTAGAGATGTGCGCAGTTCTTTCAATGTGTCTTCTGAGGGCGAAAGTTTGGAAGTCTACCGAAATTTCTTTGTTTCCGACAATTTGAAGTAATGCTAGGCTTCGTTTCTTCTCCCAATTACGGAAGTTACGTTTAACGGACGGAAGTACGTTAACTAATGTTACTAAAACATTAGTCGTACGAATAACTAAAGCTACGTACATTTTTCACTAAAACAATGCTGCGTATAAAAACTTTACGTCTATGGTAGTTGAAGTTAATAAATGAATTTCTTGCAACTTAATAAAACACTAATGCATTGAGAGATTAGTACATACGACCTTTCGACAGTAGGGTTAAAGTAAGTCGCAAACTACTAAACGTTTCGGATTCTATGTCTGATAGAGTACTCCTACTTTACGATATTAATGGTAGATCTTCGTGCAGTGTGGTAGTACCAATATTTTTCCACTACGTTTTGATTTAAAAGGTAAGGTACATAAGACATACCTAACCAACCTAACCCTTAACAATACGTACGTGACCAATCTTGCCCGTACGTAATCGTTGAATAAAGGATACGTGTAGTCAAAAGGGTTATAGGTCCTTGACTAGGTGAACCACTAACCTGAAACGTGTGGAAACCATTGAATTCTGCGAGAGCAGGACTGGATTGAATGACTCCAATAAACTGCTATAAAACTATCGGTGACTTAGATTTCATAAAATTATTTTTATATTAAAACGTAGGCTTAGGCTTCCGGACCATCTTTATAAAGGTCTTTATTATTTCGTATCACTGCGTTAGAATTAACGTTTGAGTTCCTAATTTACAGACAATAATGTTTCGAACAGAATATTCGTTTAAATTATTATCGCTATCATTCTTAATTAGTATACTTTTCTTCAATAAGCCGTTAACTGTATGTTCTTAATACTTGAAAAAATATAAAATGTTTGTTCATGACCTACTTCTCTAGGAAAATAATTTCAATAAAAATTTAATTAAATGTTGGGCTTTGACAATTTTTCCCGAGAATCACGAGTATATTTACATAAAGGAATCACATATAATATGCCTTTAAAAAAGCTTTTATAATAATTGATCACATTAAAGTGAATACGCATTTCTTTATTAATTCAAAAGCTTATTCCATTTTTTTGGTGGCAACTCGTTTTTGATTCATCTGTAAAATGGTGAATGACACTCAATAAAAGATTTTAATTAAAATTGAAATATTTATGCCAATGAATGTAAATTATAACAATCGTATATAGGTAAATGTTGATAAACATATGGACTGCCTACTTCAGAAAATAGTTAAAACGCGTGGAAAGTGGTCTAAAGAAAAAATTTAAAAAGTAAAAAACGAAACGTACGAAACAGAAGTACAAATAACGAAATAAAAATAACAGCGGTGATCAAAATTCGGTCTTATCACAGTAAAGTAGCAATGTTTTTTAACCTACAGTTAAGGAAAACCGTAAAATGAAAAAGCAGAATAGTACGTATTGTATAATAAGTATTTTATTAAAAAGGAAATATGTTAAAAATTTGGGTCAAATTGTAGTAACAATCTCTTCATTGGTTCCTTTGAAACTTACGCGATTAAAACACATGATTCACTATTCTCTATTTTCATACATTTTAACTAAAATAAAATGAACTCAAATATTGTTCGCAAATAAAACATTAATATAACTCATTAAATTATTAAGGAAGTGAAACAGCCAGTTGTATCTCAGTTTTAGTCTAACATTATGTCACTTTTACACGCTTTATTTTTAGTATTATTCGGTTGCAAAATGAGTATCCTATTGAAAGGGGATTAATGTACATCCTACATTCCAATAATAATATCAAGAGTATCACAACGCAAACCTCGAGGTTCATGTGGAATTAATAGCACTATTAAATTGCTTAATATTACTACCAAACAATTTGATAAATTAATTGAACTTTGTTGCCAATTCAAATACTAAAGCGCCAGTGGATTTAAAATCAGTACGTGCAATAATTACAATCACGAAAGCGTTTAAAACTGCTAATATGCTACTTCTACACGTATCTGTGCATAGGATTTTTATTACGTCAATAAATTACTTCGACTCAAATACAAAAAAATATTAAACTTTATTTATAAATAGGCAAACCCTTACAATTTAATCACTTACAAAATGTTTACACAAAATATATAGGTATGTATTAATATAAGACACTAAATCATTCAAATGTACTTCAAATTACTAGTAACACAAATAATACTGCGATATTACCTTCTCGGTCAAAGCATAGTTTTAAAGTAAGTTTAAATAAGTGCAATCTTTACAGTCTTAGACTATGGCTAAATGCACTCTTTATACGCTATTGTAAAGGAAACAATAGATTTTCAACAAAGCTGCAGTGTTATACCAATCGATCAACGTCTCGTTAATCAAAATCTTATTAACATTTACTAGCTTCACATTACCGTTTAAACCTGCAAAACTTAGAAATTTGCATATTGTATAAGCACTACCAAGTTGTATTTAATTGTGGTCCTACACAATATTTTTAAAATATTGTTATTATGTATGTATATCCTTTCGTTTAGAGCCTTATTCCAATTCTTCTACTATATTACACACTACTTTTTACATTAACTGACGTCCAAATATTATGAAAATATTTTTAGAAACAAAATCATGAAAGAACGAAATGCTACAAAACTTACTTTCTCTTGCAATACTAGACACTTTTAAATGATTATAAGTAGCAACTTTGAATTTGGTAATATTAGAAGGAAATACTTAGTACTGGAAAAGCTTTGGGGTGTAATCTACGACACTGGGCCAGTAACTTTAGTCTCTGTTACAACTCCGAAGCTTGTATTTCTTCACAAGTGCGAAAGTCCTGAAGTACAATTGCCCACATCGTTCCAGTTTT
This sequence comes from Spathilepia clonius, assembly GCA_018250295.1. Taxonomy (NCBI): domain Eukaryota; kingdom Metazoa; phylum Arthropoda; class Insecta; order Lepidoptera; family Hesperiidae; genus Spathilepia; species Spathilepia clonius. The sequence continues at coordinate 15,964 of DWRA01000738.1, read as the reverse complement.
ATTTATGGGATATTATTATCGATGTCTAATTTTCTACTTCCACGTCCTCATTCATAATTCCACACTAACAAGGTTGATATCACTCTAACTTTCAAAAGTAAAATTGGTAGAAAAGGTCCGTCGTTTTTCATTAATGACGCCATTCCATTTGAAACGTTTAGAATGTCCACAAATTGCTCCAATAATTGTATGTTTTACGGGACGGGACAAAGTGGGACGGTGGCCTGTCATTACTTGTTCAGGTATGTCATCGCGGTGACGTCATGTGGGGTCGGAATTAGGGTAACTTTTGTTGTTAGGTATGGAATGGACAGTTGGAATTTTTGTTGCTTCTGGTGATACCGATTGGACTTTTGAGGAGTTTGTTTTTGAATGATTCTAGTTTACTAGAGACAATCAGATAGGAATGTTCTGGCTTTTCTGATGTTACTGATTGGACTTTTTTAAGGATAGGTTTTTGAATAGATATAGTTTATTAAAAAATAAATGTATTTGTTGTTGATACCTTTAGATAAATCACGTTTTTTTAATGTATCACTGATCTTTTGTTAATGATTATGTTTTTTATATTTGATACATGGAAACCTTTTTTCATTACTATCATGTACTATATTGTATTAGGTATATTTACTTTATTTAAGTTTTATTAACTAAAGTCTTTATCTAATTAAATCAATTTTGTCACTGTCGTAAGTATGCAAATTAATATAACCTATATTTAAAATGAAACAAATAAAAAAGAAATAAAATTTTATTGGGTTTATAATTATAATTTCAAAATATAAACATAAGTAGCAAAAACGTTTAATTAAGACATTTAATAAAGCCAAATATTTTGATTTTAAAATGTTTAAACGAAGTTCATTAAAAAAACTATACCAATTTTATCTTTGAATGAGTAAGTTAAAATAAATTTAAAACCAATCTAGACATCATGAAGATTTAATTAAAGATAGAAAAAGTTATAAAAGCTCCGGTAACATAAACAAAGCGCGTCACGCGAAATAACGACGATCATGTGACAATTACGGGTCACCTCATTCCATCACTTGTTTCCGAAACTTGATACAATAACAAAACTCTAAAAAGCACCGCAACTTCTGAAAAAATAAAATTAAAAGTTAAAAAAAATAAGAAAAATAAAAAAAAAACTTTTAAAGTGCATTGAAAAAATAATAACAACACTGCAAAAAGTAAATAAACTACTTACAATAATCGGCGGCGGGTATTCAACTTTCGCCGAACGTAATATATCTACGAGATGAACCATATGGACAGATAAATTAGTCCCAATTTAAACGAAACTGTAAGATCGAGCCTTAAAGACGGGAGGTAGGCGCGCTCGTGAGTCTCGCGATGTCGAGCGATACGTGGGTCCCTCGCGACGGTCGGACGACGACTGAACGGCGCGCGAAGACACACGCACGCGGGAGAGGGGGTACGCACTCACGCAGGCTTGACAGCCAATCGCGTGCGTGCGCCGCGCGCACCCCCGCGCCTCAGGGCCCGCCCCGCACCCTCCGTCACCTCACAATCGATGCCCTATATTGCATTAATTATTTAGAAAACACGCAATGAGATAACGCAAGGTGGCAGATAAGGGACCTACTATTTTAAATAAATCATCGAGTCTCACTTCTGTAGTTTTTACGCGACGGTTCGTTGTTGTGACGCGCGGGATCGCGTGCCTCTGATAACGCATTATTCACGCTGTCACGTTGCGTTGCGAACGCCGTGATTGTTTTTTTTATTTACTATCCCTTTGTTTACTGTAAACATGTTTTCGGGCGAACTGTTTTAGTTTCTTATCTCGTTTAGACTTATATTACTTATGTGAGGACATAAACGTTTATTCTGGTTGCGTTTTAGAAAATAATACGCGAGATAGTCGTAAAAATACAACATGCCACAACATTATGTGCTGCAAAATAGGAACTGGCCGTGAGCCAATAACTAAACCGCTGAAAGGTGGTATTGTCACAAATGTGGCTATTAACTGCGAAATGATAGTTAGAACATGTTCTGAGCGTAAATTTATACGGCGTACTTAACAAGATAGTTTTAGCGTCCACCTGAAAAGTGCGGAACTAGCTTTCAAGTTTTTACAATTCAATCTTGAATCATAGATGGGTGTTTTCAAGCACAATTTTTGCCATTTAGCAGCAATTAGTAATAAGTTTGTAAGATTATATCGGCTATATTGTAAAAGGTATACCAAAATGTTTATTCATTTAAACGACAGCACTGTGTTTTTAAAATCTCTGTGATTTTGTATTGACACTATCTCTGCCTTATAAGTATTGTCGGTAGTCATGGGCTCTTTTGTTTTAGTTTGAGGGACTTGCATTCTCAGGGCATTCCACATCAGCCTTTAAATGTAGCAATGGAATGCTATGCGCTTGCTCATGCGACATTCCAAAGCCATACGCGTATTGAAAAAAATATGTATATAAAAACAACAACAATATTAAAAATGTATAACTATGATCCCTAAAATCTCATTCAGTGGTGTGTGCCCAATTGTGAAATAGGTTGAAGAGTCCTTTGAATGCTAAGCATGTCAAGGTCAATGTACTATAACAGCTGTTTTCAAGTAACTTTTAATTAACCGTGTCGAACAATCAAAATAATTAGTTAAAGTTGTTATTCAATAACCTACTTATTATACTAGCGTGGAAATTTCTGCCCATTATTATATATTTTTTTTGCTGGATGGAGCAGACGAGTATGCAATACAGCTGATGGAAAGTGGCTACTAACGGCCATGTATATTTGTAATCAAATCCATATGAGATTAGTCCTAGCTGAGGTCGAACTATAATGCGTTGCTACCTGAGGACTAAGTTGGAACGCCTCGGATAAGCATATCTCGCTTATCATAACTTTCAAAGCAGAATACAGCAGCGCTTAACATACTTTTTATTAAGTAGACGGGTAGCAGTGGTGCTGCCGGAATCGAACTACAAGATCCCGTCACATTGTGTCCATATACAATACTTTACAAGTGGTAATAATAAAAAATACGCATTTTGTTTTTATATCGATATTTTAATACATTATTTGACTCGTTCATCTCGATAAGCACGATGCTAAGATATGATTTAGTACATCTAATATACACACATATGGAATATAGCATATGCGTCTACTTTTAGTCTTTTTGTAATGTTAAGGGGTTTGAATTCGATCCAGTCTGTAGCGACATGTAAATATTTTGTTGAATGAAATTTGTAATAATATAATTTTAATTCTCCTCGTAAGAATCGTAGTACGTTTTAAAAAATCATATATTTATCATTTTTTTTATATCATTTTTAATCAAAATGAAATCAAGAGAAATCATATTACAACATGAATCATATTTCTCCAGAGGCAACAAATTCAACAAGCAAAATCGGGGCAGACTTGCTACCTAGGTCATAACTCCTAATGCCTACTTAGGCATGCTAACTCTAGTGCCAGAACACACGTCTCGACTCACCTGCGACCACCTGACGTGTTTTGAATTACAATACCGTGTGTTGAAGTGATATGCGAAATTGGTCAAATTTCTCAAGAATTACATCTGTTCTTAAGCGTAATCTTATTCAATCAAATTATTTTCTTCTGGGTTTGGCGTTTTTATATCGTGACTGTGGCAAAACTAGTGTTCAGTCTATATGATAGTTAGCGGCTGCTAAAGCACATTAATATCTAACCTAATCTAAAACTATTGGATATCTAGTCGACCCCAGATAATATTAGAATCTTTCTAACAGTCGGTCACAGATGCATTGCTACTTCTAAGAACTAAGGTGGAACGCCTCGGATAAAATATGTCTCTTTTACTACAGATATAGCTAATCATCGAAAGGTTTCGGGTTCAAGCCTCGGTGAGGCAGATATTTGTGTTAATGTCGTTGTGTGTATCTGTGCTATAAACAACGCGATTATTCGTGTGGGACTGTGAAATTGAGATGCATTCATTTATATAACAATTTTGTACACGTAACAGTATTAAAATAATTATTATAAAATTCAGTAAGCAGGTTGCACCAGTAAACCAGGTTTCTATCTCAATATGGATGCCCTACAAGTTATATGCTGTATATTTTATGTTTCGTCGGTAAACTTTTACTGACTTCTACTAGGCATGGGTCTCCTCTCATGACGGGAATTAATGCTGGCCAAGAGCGGATTGGTACTTCACACACCTATTAGAATTTTTTTACGATCTCTCATGAGTGCAAGTTTCCTCACGATGTTTTCCTTCATCATTTAAGCAAGTGATCATTAATTTTGAACACGCACAGACTTAAAAATCAGTGGTGCCTGAGATTCGTAATTATATATATATTGTTATTATTGTGAAATGAGTGGATTCTTCTTGTTTTATTTTTTTAAATATTCCTGCGATAATTTATTAATTTCAGTTTTAATAATAGAAGCTGTCCTATTTTTTTACTACTAAATATGTTTTCATATATGTAGTTCCTCAACACAATACGACAATATCGTCGGTGCTAATATGCTGCGCACGGAATATGGTCACGTGATGCATATTGTTACCGAGACGGTTTTGAATGTCTTAGTGAGAGCACAAATACGTACTGCACTGTACTTGTAAGTTACTCAAGGGGAAATATATTACTAGTATATCATGTGGTTATAAAATTTGAGTACGTTATAGAAAATTAGCACTTTTGTATTTCAGTGGATAAATAATTTATTTTGTATAACGATTTTATTATTTATTATGTATGCATAATATGCCGCTATTTTATTATTTTTGTATTAAGTTTTGTCTCAGGTCTGTGATAAGTTTATTGGTGCCATTAACACACAGTCGAATACACTAACATCACACCCGAATAAATTTATCACTAGGCTTGTGCTTCGCTGGAAATCGAACCTAAAACTCTTTAGTTGTCACAACAGTATAGTGAACACATTTGACTGTTTTAATATAAGATTAACACAACAAACGAGCGTGCAGTCTACACAATTCTACTTAGGACAGGTTCTACCGAAATTCGAACACAGTTGCGTCATCACCCCGGCGGACTAAATGTTGTCTCATATGTATCGGCATACACACGCTTTCACCGAAATGCAGAATTGTTTAACGCTATGGGAGTGGCGGTGAATTTCACCATATTTCTAGTTATTAATATTTTTCAAACTTAATATATTATACAAAGTAATTTGTGTAAAAATAACCGTTCGAAATGAATAAGTAAACAGACTTATTATGTTACTAAGCAGCGGGGGCAAGCGGGGCGGGCGTTGGATGCAGGCCAAGAGGCGGCTGGGGCAGGTGTAGCCTACCGCGGGGTGGGGAGCGCGACTTATATTTTCATTTTATTGGCATCCATTTTCACAGTAAATTATTTGTAACCTTAGAGCTTATACATTAATAAATAATTTTCTTGATTTACTTTTATTAAATTTACCAAAATTTTAATTTTAAACAATGCATCTAAGTTAAAAAGCTCTAAAGAATAAATCGTCTTTATTATGCTATTATTAGGAAATCTAGCCGTTAGTGAATTACGGCCACTATTTTCCTTCACTGGTAAAGAAATTAATATTTAATCAATTTGTAAGGTATAATTTCCTACAGTTGATGTCTTTTTTAGCAATCACAGTCACTATCGAAAGTTACCTTGTGCTTTTCGCAAAATAAACAGGGTGCGTTATGTCATACTTATAAATTACTTTTTAAAACGCTCTCTTCATCAAAAAGTAATATTCATAAAAATATTTATACTGTAAATGAAAATGTAGTTTGGGTTTGATATTTTTTTACAGATAAAAAACAATTAATTCGTATTCTATATAATCATAACAAACATAAGGCAATAATAGCCATCATTAGTAATATTTCGATACAGAGACACACATAATTACTCCACTAGTTGGCCGACTATAGTTATATGTAGCTATTACTTTGACCGTAGCTTACAAATAGCCTACTGTTACATCCATGCAGCTTAGCAACGTACGCATATCTGTAAATCTGATCGCCGAGTCAGCACGGACTCCTACAGAACAAGAGGATTACAGACCCACGCATGGTCACTGCTCACAATCTAAATGCGATGCTCTGTATGCCCATTATACAATCGTTCGTTTCACGTAGCCACTCGTAGCCCGTAGCTCGTAGCATTTCGTAGCGTGTAGTAATTCAGTCGTGTAGAATCCTCGTAGCTTCACAGAAAAGCTTTATGATTTAATCCTGGCCATATTCAGTATATCTGTTGGTATGTAATCTATAGATATATACTGATTTGTAAGAGACAGAGAGTTGTAAGGATTTTTCTATAAGGAAATAAACAGGTGTAAACGCAAATCAAACTTGAATTCAAGTAATAATCACGATTAAAACTTATATTATGCGATACATCATTACGATTCTCGCTATGTAGACTTATTTGATAAATAATGATATGTTATTTAAAAATATATGAATTAATCTAAGCTGTTTTTCAGCATAAATATGCGCAACCATTAAATTGTCATCAATAATTGAATATGCTAACTTAAACAGTGTAACAATCGAATGTTTTAACGAACGTAAGAATAATTGTTTTCCACTTAATTTATGAAAGCGAAAATAATTCTTCTCAGTAATTTTACTTGTCTAATATCGTAAACAAAAAAAAATAATTACAAATTAAAATTAAAATAATCGTAATTTTTTTTCATGGTCATGAATTTTATTTTTACTATCTGACAAAAATCGTGTCGTAGTCGTAATGTATAACGCTAGCAATCACCATATCCCTTGTACCCGAAACAGATATTTTATTCACTACATGATCAAATGAAAAGGAATTTGATCAAGTTTCAAAATCTAAACTGGCGCTTAATTGATGCCAATGAATTATTTATCTGTTCCGCTCCGTGACTTATGGATTAAGTTGCTACGATATAGGTTAGTTAGAGAGATGATTAGTTAATTGCATAGATGAGCAGATGTGTAAACCATAATTTGGAATAGTTATGTGGATAAATCACATGTGTAACATTTAAGAGTAAACACGGTTATCTCCATAGAATATTGTGAAAAAGCGTGGGATTTATATTCAGCCTTAACAGAGTAACTTTAAGATGTTCTAGCTTGAAGCAGTTTTAGTCTTTCAATAGAAACTTGTAGATGTCTTTTACCTTAGATATCGACCATCTTAGTTTCTAGAAGAAGCAATGTAAATGCTGGCTTGAGGTCAATCCTTTGATGTGCATGAAGTTGTTGATTTACCCTTTACCATCAATTGCACTGTAAGCTCGTTTGCTATTATAAAAATATAAAAAAAAACAAGTTACAGTCACTAACAAATAGCGATCATATTTTCTTTTAGTTACATGGTCCCCGCCACCTAGTAACATCAACTCTAATCAAATCCACGTAGAAAACAAGTTCACAATGAAGGCAGTCATACGTGCGCACACTTTTCAACACTTTTATGCCTAGTACCAGTAGAGATATTTCCCATGTAAATAATATAACAGTTCGCGTAAATTACTTTTAGTAAAATGGAATTTAAGTGTAAACAATACGACACAAACAAAGCCTCGAATAACACCTACAAACAATTCCACTAAAAATTTCATTTTTATTTCTCAACAAAAACAAATCCAAAAATTTATTCCAGCGCACAGCCAGCTTCTATCTCTCCATTTTAGTTATTGATAGCATATTACGTGTTTATAAATTTTAATAAAGCTCAGAGCGCCTCGAACGACCATAAAAAGGTAGGAACCGACAAAAAATGATACGCATTACTCACAGAGCTCTGGCTTAATACAGGCAAGGGGCTTTAGACGCTTGTTTCATTAGCAGCGTGTTACCGGTTCGCGATTAAATATAATCGACTTTTGTTTCTTTTTGTCATCTGTTAAAAAATGTTTTACTGTTTTAGAAATTGGTTCAAGGTGGACCCTCGTGGTTTCAAAGGTGTAGTAAGGGAAACATAGCATTCGAGGCGTTCCAACTTAGTCCTCAGTAGTACAACGTATCCGTGGCTAACCTCAGATAGGATTTTAATCTTATCTGGGGTTAATTATATGTGACTCTGGGCGGCAGTGGCCACTTACTATCAGGTGGACTGCATGTTCGTGTGATACTTTAATCCTATCAGAAACATTTCATAACAAGTATGGTTGTCCCGCCGGGGTACTATTGTCACACCTAATTCGTTAAGCAGTTCTTACGTTTCTGTGGAAGCAAGTTGGAACGTTGGACATGAATAGTGCTGAAATCAACATACCGCCTAGTTATATAGATAGCTCCGGATCGGGTTTTCGGCCAAGAATACATCTAAAGATTAATGGTTGCAGAGTCATCTTACTCTGATGTACGGTGGTAGTACGTACGGTGTACATTTTCATTGGTTTCGTACACATGTGTTTTGTGTGAGGGAACGCAGTGCATACAATATGATTTGTAACTATAAATTGTTACTTAACTTTATAATATGAATTATTTTCGTAGACACCTAACATTATTTTTATTCTTCTATTTTTCTGTTCTCAATCTTATCGCTCAAAAGCCACTCTTCGACAATAAGACAGTTGCATATTACAGGCAAGGGGCTTTAATATCGTTTCAAGAAAGAGGGCGTAATTCTAGGGGTCCTCTAATTTGAGGGGGTCAACCAGGTTTTACAATTTGATTGACCCAGTACCCGACTACGGGTTTCATAGCCAATTATTTTAAGGTTTAAACTGTCCGACGAGCTTGGGGGTTTATTGCGATAGGGGTGCGAAATTTGATATTTATTAATGTGTTGCGAATGTTAGGGGATGGTGCATGATGTGTGAACTTGAGTATTTGATGACTTAATTTGGTAATTTGTAAAATTTTGAGAGAAAAAATATCTGGACACCGAGACCTCATAAACGCATTCCAACTTAAACATCAGATATAGAAGTTCATCTGCAATTAAATTTATGTAGAACTTCTATTCCATTCGGCATTGGTTATGTTATGTTATATCCATGGGCAGCAATGGCCAAGTACTGTCAGATTGACTGCCTGCCGTTTTGATTCGGTTATGCTTAATAAAAAGTCTTTAAACTTGTAACAATTTCTCACATTTTTACCAATTGACAGTTTTGAGTTATTGGTCGAGTATAAGTATATTTTTTGTAACAGATTTTTTTTGTATTCTGTTTTTCATACACAAAATATATAAAAGCACAATTATCCAACTACGTAACATTTCTTTTTTGTATAATTCAAACCTACCTTATATTTCCTTCCGTACATACAATACACATAACCAACCCAACAAGCGCTTCCTCTCTCAATACGTTACACGATTCCATTGAAACAATCCGAAGCTAACAGCCGTATCTAACAATACTCGTCACGTCTGCGTTTTTGCGGAATCCTATTAAAATTAGAGAGATGTTGAATAGAGCATTTGTCTCTGGACTGTAAGCGTGGCTGGAGCAGACTCCATTGTCTCCAGCACATTGTTTGTAGAACCTCTGATATACTTAAATGCAATTCAATCTTGTTTTTCTCTGTGTAACGCATGAGTGGTTTTCGTTTTACGTAACCGTCATTGTTTGTCAGTGTAGGTGGACGTTTAGTGCAACCTTGCATATGCAATTGCATAATTCTATGGCAAGCGTTTGTTTGTCTCGTCATGAATGTACAATTTAACTGCCTTTTGTGGCTTTAGCCTTTTCGTGTACACTTTTGCTGGAAATCAAACTAAAGTCAAAAGTGTATTTTATGAAGTTTCAAATTAGCGTACAGTATATCAAGTAGAAAGTAAACACTATGAACTATTGCAGTGACTATCAAGATATCGTTGGAACAGCATGCCTTTGAATACACACAAACCTGTGATGTTATATTATATTACACTATATATATATATATTACACTATATAAATAAATACATACTGTAATTTATAACACGCCCTCTCAATCTGGAGGTGTGAGGTTCGAATCCCAAGCACGCATATCTGATTGTTTTGAATACCATAAAGAACTTTAGAAACATCTCAAGAATATCAAAAATCTATCAATCCAAATTAGGTCAGCGTGGTGGTTTATGGCCGAAATACCTTACTCTGAGAGGAGATACGTACCCATCCGTGGGATAGTAATGATTTGACGAGTTCCTTAAAGAAAAAAAAGATTTTGAAGATTTCAGAAACACACTGTCCACATGCAGAGTTTATTCATGTCGTGGATGCTATGAACTTAAATAAAGACAATGCAGAGATCCAGAACAGGCATCTAAATTAATGGCTCGCTAACGTATGCGCGGGTGGTCTTCATTCAATTTGCCCCGCTTTCAGTAATCATCATTGTTTCGTACTCGCTTGTTATCAGATTTGGCTAGTGTACACCTAGTGCAATTCCTAGGTTTTAGGAAACATTTTTCGAATGTGTTGTCAATGAATGAATGTTTTTCTTTTAAAAAGCTTTGGTTTTAGTATTAATGTTAAAGATTTAGCTGGACAAAACTGTGTAAGTTACTTATTAGGTATTTTTTCGAAATTGTTACAAAAATACTACTACAAACTTTGTGTTTTTATTGTTGTTTGTTGATAAAAATGAACCCTAATGTAAGACCACAAATGATAATTTAATACGATTTCTTACAAATTTATTAATGAAAGTCAACATGCTTTTGAACCATTTCTTGAAAAATCAATTCTTTTTGTTATGTCATGGGTGCTCACAATACGAAGTTTTGATTTCTTAGTTGCCGACATTTCGAACCAGTTGCATGGATCGTGGTCAGGGTGGAACTGCGGTGGCGGAGAGAAACCGTTGAAAAGCACTAGTGGTAGATTAATCTACCTACCCTACGTCTAGTTTGTTTTTATTTTTTCGTTCCATATCACGACGCAACACACTAACTGTATCTTTACTCACATGAAATATGTATCAATTCCATTATAACCAAATGTATCAATTCCGCGATAATATTAACCTAAAATCATAAAATCGATAGTAAAAATCTTATAATCCAAGAAAACTGATCGCAAAGTCAGAATCGGAATGACAATAACAATTTGCCAATAAACTATATTTACCCGATTTGTGCTTTCACTGAAAACAAACTCAATATTTACAGTAGGATAGCATCGCAAACGATTGTATAACTATAGGCTATACCAGGACAGCAGAGCGATGATGGAGGCTTCGTCTTAATCCCCATATACTGTTGGCAGTCACGTAGCGGCAACATTGAGTTCTTTGGGGCTCTACGCATTGATCGTGAAACACCTGTGAATTCAAACAGATAGGCTCAACAGAGTAAATAAGTGCATATTGCTGTGATGGATTCGTGTTGAATTTGTTTGGAAATGCAAAAATCCGAGTATCCGAGTTGTTCGATGTGAAAATTAATATTGTGCATGCGTGGTATGTCAATAAATGTATTTTGTAATTGTACATTTCAATTACTTCGTTTGAAATGTTACTGAAAATAGTTTGAAACAGACTAAACTGTCAAATACTTGGTAGACCATAACAAGATGGAAAATGTATTTTTGTGGTTCTTTATATCTTGGTTTAGGGAGCTTGATCAAACTAATGTTCGCGCACGATTGTAATTAGTTAGACCATGATGATGACGCAATACATCTTATTGCTAGAATTATTTTTAACTATTTCGCAAGTGAATAAAACAAACCAAATTCAAGAAAGCACAAGATAAGAACCTGATTTATTGGAATTGGTCCTTTGAGCCGGATAGAAAAAGTTCTAAAACATTTAAGACCAGACTCGTAACTTAGAGCATAGTGGCCCGCAAACCTATATTTCTCACCCGTGTCAATAGACTACGTAAATAAAACGCAAGAAGGCATGGGCAGTAAGTAATGAGGGAAACCGGTGGGCAAACATATTGTGTGACGGTTAGGCGCGCCGCTAATTGATTGCTTGGCCACGCCTCAATGCGACAGTTCTACCGTTGTAAAAGGAGGGTGAAGTGTTATGGTCCCATCACTATAATGTATGGTGTGTGTACGTTGTATGCGTCATCGATCAATCCATAGAAGTCCACTAAGCATTGAAGATATTCAAGTAGACAACCCCAGGAAAAGGCGTTGTGCCCTAGTCATATATCTGTTTGTTTGTATTTGTGTGCTGGCGCCCTTCGTAGATAAATGAATACTGCTGCCCATCTCCTGAATTCCTTATCCACCTCCAACAAAATCTTGGTAATACGGAATATTAAATGGTGTAGTAATATTACGGTAGCCGTATTGGGGTTATTTCTCGTAGTCCATATTATTCCGCTCAGAGTTTAAACCCAGAACTCAATTGACGATCTCATTAAAGCGCCATAATTATGTACGAGCGATCTCAAATGTGTGTGAAGTCCTTAAAGGCGGTAGAACTCTTTGTGGTTTGTTACTTCCATCAAATAAAAAAGGTCTAATTATTTATACCTGTTCAAGTATCGTAGCCGGCTAAACTAAATACAAATCGAAATATAGCTTTTATGTTAATTATTTATTGAACTATAGATTTTTCTCAAAAAATAAACTTGATGGCTTTAAAATTAGGTGCGCAGAGTTTCGTTTTTGCTGATTTGCAAAAAAATATTTTTACATTTTACATTTTTTTAACGGAAACATATTTTTTTATAAATTCCATTTAGTCAAACAATACTAATGTTCTATGTAATTGTATAAGTAATCTAATATAGTACGAAATCTAAAATATAATTTCCATGTGAAATCAGTCTAAGGTTACAATTTGTACCCCTAGCCATGGGGTATCTACGTTAGGATAGCAAAAATAAAAATTGGCATTATTCCGACTCGCTTCCGTTATTAACTCGAGCCGAATCCTTAATTGGTTTCATTTTCAAGTGAACAGGTCCGGTCCGGTGCGATATGTAGGACTTCCGTTCCTAATGCTGACTAAAAAACTCAATTATGAACCTTAGGGTCTTGTAATAAGGACTAACGGCGCTTCTGGCTGGTCCGGTAATGACACTTTTCGGAAAATGAGGTGGTTTTGTGCGACATGTCGCAGAAAATTATTTTTCGATCGGAATTTTCGAACGGTTACAAGGGCGAATTTTTAGACGTAAGCGATTTTTGGATTGTAACAAAGTTGACGGAGCGTATTCGCCTTAAGTCTAAGTGATGTAACTTAATTGACACTTATTAAAACAATTAATTTAATATTATAATTCACCGTTGGCCAAAAATCCCCCTCCACAAATTGGTCCTGGAGCGTATATAATACTCACGCATGTTAATATATTAATTTACATTCACTCCCATATGACATTAATAGTAGTATATTCTAGTAATTCTTTTGATGTAAAACATGACTTCTTTCATAATAACATTATTTAGTCCTCTTATATTTGTCACAGTACTAATTTACAAAACCTTATAGATATATAGATTTATCTTACCCGACCTTGCCGGAAGACATTCATTTCCTGTACAACACAACTATAATAATCTATAACGCTGTTTACAAATCATCCGAGCAAAATCGAAGAGAATTTCTCGCTAATAACATCTGCCGTTGCCATGACAACGAGTCAAGCGCTCCCTTGTAAACTCGAATTAATCGGATACAGCGAACATAAAGACAAATTTAATTAGCATCTCCGCAGCCATGGTGACGAAGCATTACCCCGGAAATACGCTGGAGGTGTATATTGACAAATAACCGCCTGTGACTCCACTTGCCTACAGTGCAAGGTATGAAATTTACACAGTTTCACATTCCATTTCATTGATGCAGCGTGGGATAGTTCGTCCTCCAGTTATCAAGAGAGATTCAACGCCGGGTAACAGGCCCTAGAAAGGATTGTAACTTACCTAATATTATCTAAAGAAAAATAGAATAAACAAAATATTCAATGCACAAAGAATATTATATAATAAAAGTTGATTTGTAAAAAACAGTCTCTAAAAGGCTGTTAAGTTAGTAATGTCTTCCAGACAATCTTCGAGCAGTGTAGGACAGTGTCAAAAAGAGACAAATAGATAATTTAGTTTTTCCCTTTAAAACTGACTTTCTCATGGAGGTCCCATTAACATCAGTTTAATCGTTTCCAAAATTATATTGTTCAGATAGACAGGCGAAACAAGTACATACGGATTTTGTTATTAGTAACGTGAAAATTAATTAAATATATGAATGAGCTTAAAATGGCAGTCTTTTTTCTAAAACACTTACAAACACTTTGAGTTAATCCTTTTGTATAGAGATCAGACCATTTTGTTTATTGCTTCGTTTTGAAGAAGAAACTTCTATCTTTGATCAATTAAATGTTACCATCGAACATTGTAGAAACTTCTGTCTTTGGTCAGTTGGTAGTCGCGTTCTTAATAGAAATTTTGCTGAACGAAATATCTTCTGTCTGTGTAATTATATTAAAGCAATTGATGCTTGATTTTAGAAACCATGCAAATTCAGAAAACAATTATTGAATTTAATATTTACATGTCGTATTTTCTTAAGGTAAGCAAAAATAGAAAGCAATGCGATTTCAACTTATTCCAGTGGGATCTCCATTAGGCCTATTGTTTATTTCTTTAAGCGCCCAAAATCCTTAACAAAAAGCTTGAACAGCAAACTGAGCTTAAAATGCTTCTGCAGGCAAAATTAAACATTTAGCGTAGACATCGCGTAATTACGCAAATTTCTTTCCCGGGTCCAAGTCCTGAACTGAGACAGTTAGATATTACTAGGAATTTAACGAGCGACCGCAAAAATTCCCGGGGCGAAGAACAAAAACAGCGGGAAACATTCGTATACGTCCTGGTAATAAGTTGCACGATCCTTCAAGAGCATCTAGACACCTATCCAAGACTCGCCGGCGCCATTTTCACGTGAACCATTTCGCAGACAGACGCACAAAGGCTAAGGTTGAAGATGCAAATGTACGAAGAAAGGGTACGAGTGCACTTGAATTTGGAGTAAATTATTTCACGTCTTGGATAGCATTCTTGAGACGTGCACCGTGGTTGGTTGGTTTTGATTTTGGACTAGTATGCTCATAGGTGTCATCAATTATCAGAGGAGTTGATCTCAAGTCCTATTATACGTAGTTTAGTTATCTGCAAAGTCTTATCGCAACCTTTAAGTCCTTTTGGAGACATAATATTTCGTTTAGTGTATGTAAATACACTTTTTGGCAATAGGATTTTTTCGCAAAGGTGATTATGCCTGCGAAATGTTTGTGTACTCGTACATGCAACATATTGAGAAAAATTCGATAGCGTGATTCAGAATCGTGTGGCGCCATCTTTTGACACATTACGAAAAATCGCCAAAAATCGTAATTGTCGCCAGAGTCGTCTTTGGTGGTCGTAACTATCCTTCCTAGCTGAAATTTACGTTCACTCATAACTAATTTTTAATAATATGTTTTTCATATTAAAAAAAAATATCTAGATGTCTTACTTTTTCCTTAAACATAATAATATACAATCCTCGTTAACTTGAAGGTAACGTAAAGGGTAACTTGAAGGATAGTTTATAAAATTAATATTTAATCCAACATTACTGTAGGCTTTTACCTTTGAACTTCGTTATTAATTTGAGCCCCGTATAGACTTTTCGTTAATTGTTGAAATTAGATCTAAGTTTTAGCTTTACGTTTACGATTTCAAATGGTCCTTAGATTTTATTGAAATACTTAATACCTTTGTTGTAATTAGTATTTAATTACTATTTAATTGTGTTTCAGCTTTTACCTTTAACTAACATTAAATTTTGAATGATTGTTCCACACAGTTGTCACTAGGCTATACATACATTGTATACCTAATGTAGTAAATATTCGTCACATTCAAATTATATAAAATATTTTCAAAATTATTCAAATTATATAAAAAAATCATATTACTATAAGCAGAGTAAAATATCGTTTTGTAAAACTCTTGAACGAGTGTCAGATGATACACTAGGACTCTTCTTATAGAGAATAAGTTCCTCGTAGAGTAAGAAATTACAAAATGCAATCTATATATT
>DWRA01000737.1:0-21569 GCA_018250295.1 Spathilepia clonius | reverse complement strand
TTCGTCCTTCCCAGGGTCGCACGCTGGACGGTTCGAACTCCAACTATTGCCACCCGCAACCCTGGAAGTCCCCTTTTAGTCGCCTCTTACGACAGGCAGGGGATACCGTAGCCCTATTCTCATACCGGGACTACAGGGGCAAACGAATTATGAACCTAGGCAAAAATTGACATAAACAGTCGAGAGAACAAAGCTAGTATTAACGAAAGAATTCTACCAAAATGTCCAAATGTTTTTTTTTAAGAGAGAAGAGATTCATTAATTTCTTTAATTTAATATTTTGTATAAACTTAATGTACAATATTAAACTTCATTTACAATATTTTTATAGCGTGAATAATTATATAACTAACCCACTATATCGTTTGAAATTTCTGTTCTTTTTGTGGAATTTATCAAAATGTCTTATTTTAATATTATAGAACTATTGACTAATTAGATATATTGCGTAGACTATAAGGATATTTTGTTCAATATATATAAGCCAGCAGATATCGAAATTAGCTCGTAGTGTGACACTTGGCTAAATAGCAGAAATAAACAAGGCAAGTATTTTATTATGTAGGGGAGAATCGTGAGTCTCTCTTCAAGTTACACTATTCATAAAACATCATATATCATAAACAAAAGAAACTATGTCACATGAGGAAATTCCACTTCAGTACTAGATTGACTCATTCACTTTAATAAGGTCACTTTAAGACTTCTTCTATTAAAAGAGTCCGCTGTAAATCATTTGATTAGTAATCATCTGGATATCAAATCTTTAATGGAAGAACCCTTTGTCGTGTTACCTTTTTCTACATAACAACAACAGTGTGAAGCATTGCTGAGTTTTTGTTTGAAGAGTGTGGTAAGGCAGACGCTTATCCGACGCGATCCAACTTAGTCTTCAAGGGTGGCAACGCATTCGCGACCAGCTAGGTAGGTTTCTAATATTATTTGAAGTTTATTACAGATGTACATAGGTGGCAGTGGTCACCTACCGTGAAGTACGCATTGTGATCGTCTAGATCATTAACTTAGACAGATCTTCTGTAAAAATGAGAATGTTTGACCAATCACAAATCAGTAGACTGTACATATATTTGAGAAATATTTCTTGTTTTAAAACGTAAAAAGCATTTAATTTCGAAAAAGTAAGGTTATCTGGAGATTAAACCCTGATCCTAAGGACGGAAACCGAAAGTCTTACTACTTCACTATTACTATTATTCGTTACATTTATTGTAAAATTTAATTTAATCAACTCTACACGTTGCTGCTCTTTCTTAGCTAAAAATACAAAATTTTACTTGCACACAAAAAGTAATAAACTTAATCCTGGTTGAAATAAACATCCCACTCGGGCTTTGTTTGTCGTGATAAATGAAAAGTGGGTTTAAAAAGTGCTAGTACGTCGCTCCATGAATTAAAACTAAAGAAAACTTGCTAGCGGCGGCGGCGGAAACGTTTTTATATTCAGTGGAGGCTGCAAGACCCGGATAAAGCCATTACGATTGCTAAAATTTTAATTCTCTGAACCGGGACATATTCTTCCTTTGTTATAAGTAACATTTTTTAAAAATGTTCCAGGATGTTTTTATATGTTTTTCAGAAATGACATGTATTGTGCATAAATTTAGCCTGATAATGGTTGTGTCTATCATGTAAGACATCTGCAGCTGGGCGTAGATTTTTTTACAATATTGTAGTAATATACGGGCAAGCAGTCCACCTGATAGTAAGTAGTTACTGACACGAATAATCATCCTGTAATCGACCACAGACAAGATTAGAGCCTTACTTAGCGACTTACTGAGGACTAAGCTGGAAAGCGTCGGATAATACGTCCCCCTTGGCACATCCTTTAAACCAGAATACAGCAGCGCTCAACACTGTTGTTATTAGGCAGAAATGGGTGTGGCGGTAGCGCCTCTAAAGACGAAGTATGAGGTTTTACCACTGATCAATATGACTTGCAAGTTTTAACGGTATTCAATCAAACCGATGAAGGAAATTGCTTCGTATCAAACTGCATGTCATGTTTTTAAATACCATGAACGGGGTCAAGTAAAATAGAATAAAACTACAAGAACCTTTCTTACTGGTTTTATCAGAATAAACCCTGTAAAAGCTGTTAATAAAACGGTTTAAACTGGTCTTGTGTTATTCATTCAAATGCGAGAATGATTCTGAATGCCCAGATTCGAATTCGAACTCGAAAGAAAGGAAATAAATGGATTTATTCAACAGATTTATAAATCTATTTAAGTTAAAGTAGCTGTTTAATTTTTACTTGGTGGAGTCCAAAACGATGTTATAAACGGGGAAACGATTCTTGACATTTACTATTATTTTCTCAGTGCAAAATCAAAAATAAATGTAACAACTGAGTGGAACTATAAATCAAAAATTTACAACTGTGAAAGCATTTTGCAGTTAGTGTAAGTAGGTACCATTAATAGATAAATATATTTATCATTACATTTTTTTAATATGATGGACGTAGCAAACGAGCATATAATCCACCAGGTGATACGTTGCAAGTGTCACCCAAGGGCAATTTTATTCGATCTCAGACAATATTAGAATATGGCCTGAGGTCGGTTACGAATGCGTTGTTACTCTTAAGGACCAATTTGGAAAACCTTCCATAAGTATATGTCTTTTACCATATCCTTCAAACCAGAAAACAGGACTGCTTAATACTATTGTTATTAGGAAAATATGTGACGATAATTACGCCGGAGTAGAACCACACCGGCTACTACCAACGTATAACAAACTGTTCTACCAGTTCTCATGTCTGCTGTCATAATATTTATTTTATATAATATTTTGTAACGGATTATTTCGTAGTCTATCACCGTATCTACGTCAATTTTATGATTTTAATATAAAAAACTCATGCGTGAATTCAAAAGTTAATTTGTAACACCTACAAATCTTCGATAAATAAATCGAATCGTCTCCCATTTTTACTACTAGTAAATACCCCTTAAATATTGGTTTCAGGACACAAAACGAATGAATTGAATGGCGTTTCCTATTTCCTTTTTACTACAATCCGCTGTAATAAATGCCTTTAAATTGCTTTAAAGCGGTCGTATGCCGTGTTTATTCAAACGCGAAGCGATTCTCAATGCTTCAGTATTCTAGACCCACACCAACAGCGCACTTACTACATACTTCGTCTACTATGTACTACGTACGTACATACTTCGTCTATATAAAATAAATAAATGGTTCCTTAACTAAAGATTTTCATTGTATTAAGGTAGAAGACGGTGTATATAAGTTTTAATAATAAGGTTATAAATCAGTAACCTAATATTAATCAGTGTGCGTTTATTGTAACTATCACTTAATCAAGATATATAAGTATTTGAATATTATTACTTGTATATTTTATGTATCTCGTGTAAACATACAGAAATGAAAAAGGAGTTAATGTTATAGGTCTTCTCCGACATCCATTTTTGGGCAGTCAAAACTACAATGCAAGTAATTTTTTGTGTTATATTGTATATTGAATAATTAAAAGCAAGTGAAGGTCTGAAGCGTGCTTACCATATTAGAAATAAACCATATTTTTCCAAGCATTCGCTTCAATTTAAATATGTAAGGAAGTGTAAAAAACAATATAATTTTTCGGCTACTGGCACTTGAAATGTTGATTGACTTCGGTTGACTTGACTTTCAAGTAATATTTCAATCACATTTTTTTCATTTCGTATTATTAAAAAGAAAACAAAACGTCGTACACTCCAACATTGAGCTACTTTTCGTCTGGAAGCCAGTTAATAATGAAACGAGCTTCCCTATTTTTAAAATACTATAATAAATGCCTTTGAAGTAGTTTAAAGCGTGTGCCGTGTTCAGTCGAACGCGAAAACGATTCTCAACGCTTCAATATTCAAGCTGCTTTATCAAACGGTACCGCGGACTCACTTCGACTTCGCAAAGAAATAAATTGCTTCATTCCACTAATGTGCAACTCTTTGAACAACTAATTGAATCCCGAGTTCCGAGAATGCTTCACGTTTTGCTAAATGCCATTGCAGCGGTAAAAGCCCAGCTAGTTTTTCAATCGTTGCGTATTACTCACGATTCCGTTATTTCGTTTGATTGATTGGCGAAATCAATATTAAATTACAATAGATTCTATACCAGTATTTATATGTACATAATGTGTATATATATGTTGTGTGTGAAGTACCGAGTATGCAAGGTAATACGGTAAATAGTCATTGTTTCACTAGACATCTGTGATTAAACACAATTAGTGTTGAATACCTGCATATATGAGATCGGCTTCTGATGCGTTGCTGATCCTCAAAACGTACGCCCGTTATGATAAATTAATCTATTAAATGTTTGCCTATCAGAGACTGACATTTGTTATATTTAGTCAGCAAAATTTGTCATGCGATCTTCGGTAGGCAAAATATTAGATAGGATGATTATTATTAATAACTGGTGTAAGTTGGAACTTCCGATAGAGTAAACTGCTTTATCACACATTAAGTTGCCGCTGAAATACCTACCAAGATAACTCCGGCTGGAATTAGAGTCCTTCCAGAGGTCAGTCACAAATAGTTTACTGCTACCCCTGAGGATTAAAGTAGAATATCTTGTATAAGTGTATCTTCGTTATCGCTTAAGATGTATATAATGGGCTCTTCCAGTTTTGACACAAGGCAGCAACACATCTAAGGTTAGAAGACTGCTTAATACGGCAGACCCCGTAGATTTTCGTTATTTTGAAACGTTTATACATATTAAATAATGAGAACCCATAGTAGGGGCTTTAGCTTTCTCGGTCAATCTTCTGACTCTACGGGCACATTACGTCGTTCCCTCAAATAACGTGCATTGGCATTTTATCGTCCATTTCTGAATAATGTATCGCGGACCATTTTTACTGGAGGTAATGTGCTCGACGATTTATGTCTGTTTGTTTCCTTTGCAGTACGTTAAGGCGAGAACAACTTGTGGTTATCTGCTTGTGGCTGGAATTGTATTGTATTTTACGACTGTCGTCATTGATAATGCAGTATGGATGTATTGCGTGGAATAGATATAATGATAAATATCTCGAGTGGTGTATAAATATCAGCACATATTTGTACAATAGGTATGCAAATTTAATTAGCAGTCCGACTGAATGAAAGATAAGTTACACACATACGGGAATATGGAATCAATTACATTTTTTTTATATGATGGAGTAGCAAACGAGCATGCAGTCCACCTGATGGTAAGTGGCAACTGCCGCCCATGGACATTTGTAATCTGTCCCAGATAAGACTAGCATCCTACCTGGAATCGACCACAGCTGCGTTGCTACCCCTGAGGACTAAGTTGGAAAGCCTCGTATAAGTCAGTCTCCCTTACCACACCCTTCAAACCAGAAGACAACAGCGTTTAACATTACTGTTATTAGGCAGTAATAGATTTGGTGGTGATGCCGCCGGAGTCGAATCTCAAAGAGTTCTACCACCTTTGTTATTTTTATGGGATCACTGGAAATATCTCTCATTTACAATTTTAAATAAAGAGGTAACTTTTCCTACACTCAAAGAGTGGACATACTCTGGATTCTTTTGTCCTGGATGCGAATGATTACAGAGAACAGAAACCTTTTACCATTTAGATGTTTGCTTGTCCGAGGGTCATATCTAAAACCATCCATTCGTTAGAGTAGGCATGGCACGGAAGATATAAATTACATTCATACGAACAAATAGTGTAAAACGATATGATTTGTCCGACATTTACGATGTCTGCAGATATAAATGCACCACAACCACCACCACGGAGGTCGTGAGTTCTAAAGTAACAAATTGAATTACTAAAGAATGTCACAAAACTTTGTCACCAGCAACCTAAAAACTATGCAAATGCCGCATGTAATTGAGATAGTTTGTTATAATTAATTTATCTCTCTATGAAAGTATTGAAACAGCTAAGATGACGTTGCCAAGATACAGAGTTCATAAATTTCAGAGACATGCACGTCGAGTGGCTTTACGACTGGCTCCAGCGATGTTTAATTCATATTTCATGTTGGCAGCAAAGTGCAGAGCTGAGTGATTGCTGCAAACACGTTCTGTTTACGTAATAAATATGTTACCGCAAAGCTAAGCAGGGTTTTACACTGCGGAGTACTGTTTCTATATTAATGGGAGAAGCGTTTTTGGTTCGACAGCGGCACCGCCACACATATTTGTGACTATAATAATTATTGTAGTTCTGTGTTCTGTTTCGAGAAAATAAACGAGCATGCAGTCTATCTAATGGCAAGTGGTCACTGCCGCGCATGGTCATCTGTAATCAATCTTTAATAAGGTCAGAGACGATAGGTAGGATACAAATACGCCGCTATCCGTGAGAACTAAGTTGGAACGTCTCGAATAAGCATGCCTGCCTTCCCACAAAATTAAATGATGTTCTATCTTCTGAAAGCTTTGTTAAGTAGCTTTTAAGGATTCATTACGGTTAGACAGACATTAGTCATCACGAGTAGAAACGTATCTGAGGTCGACGCACTTGAAGGGTAGAATTCTTATCGTTTTTGGATTGATTACTAAGTTTGTATGCCGTGTTCTGATTTAAAGTATTCAGTAGGTAGCCCAAAATATTTTGATTTACAAGAAAATGTTTTAAGTGTCATCCTGATGTTCTCAACATTTAAAACCTACAATAAAACTGAGTACCCATTAAATAAGTTATTGAATAGGTTTCTAAATTATCCGTCCATAGCAAAATAAATTCGTCTAAACATATTCGCCACATCTGTTAATTTTCCACAACCCTCTGTCAATGGCAGCCATAGCTGATTCAATCACTTAGCGCAACCCGGCTCTGAATTAAACATCGGGCTGCGCTGTAAACCTGTCGTAAAGCTCCACAACTCTGCTAGCGTTATGTGTCCCTGGTACTTTTCAATTATACATTGCTGGTTTAATGTTTATGGTAACTACTGTGGTACGGTTTTAGGGGTTAGTTGTTTTTTTAAAAGATTGAAGTAGCGCACGAGCATGCAGTCCACCTGATGGTAACTCACAATCATCCATGGATATCTGTAACAAAATTCATATAGAAGGGACCCAATCTGAAGTCGATTATAGACGCGTTGCCATAACCGAGGATTAAGATCTTCATATTGTATAAGTTAGCTGGTATCTGCATCCTTCATTAAAAACACAATAACTGCTTCGCGCTAAAAATGTGCGTAGCACTATTACCTCCTGGTTCTATTACTATTCGAAATTTTATATGCTTCTGATGTTTGACAATGTCGGTACCACCATTATAACTGTTTCTACTCTTCAAAAAAGGTGCAAATAGCTCTCTTCCAAGGCCGGCGATACATTGGCGACTCCTCTGGTGTTGCAAATGTCCATAGGCGACGGTGATTATTTTCCAACAGGTAGCCCGTCTGTCTCATCCTTAGGTAGTTTATAAAAAAAACAAGCGTGCAGTCCATCTGATGATAAATGGTCAGTACCGAGCGTGGACATATGTAATCAAACACAGATACGCTGCTACTTCAAGGACGCTGGAACGCTTTGGATGAGTATGTCTCACTTACCACATTCTTCCAACCAGACATAGCAGCGCTTAATACTGCTGATACAAGGCAGCAATAACTGCAAGTTTAAACCAGCCTTAATCCAGACCCAATTTGCGTATCAAACCAGTATTATAAAGATTCGTTGCGCGGTTCCTTTAATTAAACTATTACAAGTATTATAGGCGCCTGACAATTAACGGTGAGATTCTAACTACGTTTTACCGAAACTTTCCGAACTAAGACATAACAAGTTGGCAACTAGTCTTCTATTACGGCTTCGGGCGAACTATTAATAATGATTAGCCGACAGTTACTCGACTTTATTGACTGTTATTGTGGTTACGTCAATATTTGCGTTCAACTTACGTAGCTATGGGAAATAACTTTCTATCTGATTTATTGTTATTATCTATATGTATTAAATGTTGTAATTGAAAGATTTTGACACGTTTTTTCTGATATGATATAAGACACGCGCAGAACCTCATAAGCAGCTGTGGGACACAAAAGGTTTCAAGCCACTAATGATATGATTATTTATTAATAATATATATTAATGCTAGTCAGTTGTAAAAGATTACGGTGTTCAAGCCCAGGTCCTGCGGATGTCTAAGTGATTGTGATAGTTGTTCTAGACCACAATGCAAGAAATCTTAGTATTGCCTAGGTGTGAAAGTGTCGTTGTGTGTATGGTATAGGTGGCAAATTGACAACTGCGCTGTTACATAAGAAATAAAACTAACTTGGAATGTTTTATGTAGTTACCGTACTATACTAATTAAACTATAGCTTAAAAGCTGTTTACTTAAAGTAAAAATCTTTACAATTGGTTCTTTCGAAAGCAAGTATTTGTCAGCAACAAATAGAGCAATTTGCTATCGCCGACTCCATTATGCTGCACCTGCTCTCGCTACAATCTTATAATAGCGCCCGCTTCGTAATGTGTTTAGATCGTGTAGCATGTCACATGTGTTGCCTTTTGTAAAATAAATGGTAACTCAAAAGTTATATTTTTGGTGCATTTAATTGAAAAGATGTGTATGTATCAATACGTACGCGCGCAAGAAGTGAAAGTATTAAATAAAAATATTGAAAATCATCGGTGTAAATACACAAAACAATATAGTATCTTATGTCTTATTTGTCTGTTTTGTAAAAAAAACACTCATATATTTCTCTAATTGCGCAAAATAATTATAACTTTTCTAAAATATTTTTTGTGGATTGGATAACTTACCACTTACGCAGTTCCGCTGTGACTACGATCCATGCAACTGGTTCGATATACCGGCAATTAAGAAATCAAAACATCGTATCGTGAGTACCTGTTACATAACAAAATATAGCTTACCACTGTGTACATTTCACTGGTCACTGATGGATCAACGTAATCTCAACGGTTCAAAAAGCATCCAGTCAGACTTCAATCCTAATTGAAGTCGATAACTAACCCCTCCAGAAACAGAATAACTGAAATAACAGAATGAGTTGAATTGTACATAAACTTATATATAAATAAAAAAATATATCAAAAACTACGAAATGTTATCATATTTAGAATGAAGACAGTATTTGAAAGAAATTGAACATATCTGCATGGAATATTTTATAAAAAATCTCAAACATCGTATTCTCAAAGGTCACTTTAATGTTTAAAGACAAGTGCTATCTAAGATATAGGGTGACATTGAATATTCTCAATACACGACGTTGAGATATCGCGGGTCCTAAGGGATGATGCGAAATGGACCCATTTTCAGGAAATATGACGCTCGACAATCTTTTACTTCGTCATCGTTTTTACGATGCGATATAGATACATTTTTGGAAAAAGGTTAACTTGAGCTGAGGCAGCGATTTAACAAAAAAGGTTTAAGATACACAATTTGTGAAACTGTAGGGGAATAAGACAAGTCAAGTAAAATAGATCCTCTACTGATAATTGTTATATGTATAAATATGCAGAAACATTTCTATCACCTCAATTTTAACTATGGTATCTATTTTTATTATCTAACACATTTATATAATTTATTTATGTGAACGAAAAATCGAATAAAGTAAAAATAATTATAATTTTGTAACAATTCATAGCTTTTTACTACGTTGTTATTTAAATATCGTGATCGGCTTCATTCGTATGAATTCGGCCACATCCGGCAGCAATCGACCAATCAAATTTGCCACTTGATTTCCCACGCTTCTCGATCGTCCAACCAGAAAACCGCATTGATCAAAATGGCCATTGGTTTTTAATAATTCCATTTTCATACTAACGGTAGTAGCATATCGTTCAGCTACGCTTTGTGCAAATTTTACGATATTGTGGAACTTCAGTACCTTTCGCTTGGCGTACACAGGCTTGTTCATATCAGGAAATATGTACTTGTTGTATTGTTTATGTCGCACGAGTTTAATAAAGTTTATTGTAGTATACATACATAATTACTCCGCTAATTCTTTTTTGTAATACACTACTGCCTGTTGACTACTCTACTGCTAAACGTTTCAGGTCTCATCTCGAAAATGAAGATAATATATTGTAAGTGACAAATATAGATCTGAACCTTGTTTTAGTGCTTATAAATGATTTCGTGTAAATGTACAATCCGTAGAAAGAGTTTCAGACCTCAAATTTAACAAGGACTGAGAAAAATGGGTGTCCCATTACACATTCAGCGGGTCAGAGTGACCGGGTGACGGTTCAATTGCTCCGTCCCGCGCAACAGGTCGGTGTGTACTTGGATCTAAAACTCATTTGTGGTATGATGTAGATCACAGATCTGATTCTGACTTCGATTTGAACTCAATTTGGCAGAGTTCAATATGTGGTTCTTTTTCGTTGGTATTTTTTTTGTTGGCAATTGTTTTTTCTAACAACGTATCTTTATTATGTAGTCTCCAAACAATGTTGCGAGTCAGCATACTCAAATCCATGCAACTACGTATTGTACATATAAATCTTTCAATAATTTGGAAATCGACTACAAAATTTGGTTATACTAGCTTGATAATATTGATTCTAAGAAAAAATCGAAATGTATTTCATTCAATAGTTACTTTTTATATTTGTGTCATTATATAACTTATTTAAATGATTGAACTCATTTCTCAAAAGGATTCTTATCCGAAGTTGATCACAGAAGTTGTATCAGAGGAATCAATTGAAATATTTTAAAAGCCTGTCGAATTTCTTTCAAACAAGATCGTCAACGTCAACTCACTGCTTAGGGTTGAGAAGGGTAAGGTCATAGTGCACCTTACTGGCTAAGCGCGTATGAGTAGACATCATATAAAACTGAGAACTTTATTTTTAAAACCCTCATATATGTAGATTTCCTTGTGATTATTTCCTTCACAGTTATATCAAATGATAACTTACGTCTGATACGCACTTAACTTTGAAGAATTAGAAGTGCACCTTGGATTTGCATCTGAGACCCCCAGAGTGAGAGGTCGAGTTTACCCCACTTAGGCTATCACATCTTGTCAAACAAGACGACAGCAGCGTAACTTGAGGTAAATTACATGGTTTCTAATAACATATTGTTATTTTAAGATAGTAACGATATATATCATCATTAGGGCTGATCCGCGTGATCAATCTTACGGACATGTCGGCATTACCCCATAATGTGCTTTGCGAGATCTGACGTATGGCGGAAAATCCCCTGAGACATTATCACTCATTCTTAGAATACGAGTTAGTGGAAGTATGCCTTATTTTATTATCATCGAACGAAATGTAAATATGTTTTTCTTTTACATTAGATAGTAATCGTGTTTCTGAATAATGAAACATTGAATCTGGCAGTTTAATATACCTACATATGTACCTATACATTTTTCATTAATTTACCAAAAGGTAGAAGATTCTTTTTTGTAACCTATGTAGTTCATTTTTTTGTTCGAGTGCAGAGGGTAATGTCTTTCCATCGTATGTATGTATATGTGTATGTATGTATGTTTGTGTGTACATATGCATGAATGTCTCATTCTTTGGGACGCCCGACAGCCTTAACGGCTTGACGGACATATCTAGTAAAACTCTTAAAAATGAGGCAAGGCGTGGGCTTTCAGCTCATAGTATAGTCTGGGAAACTTGAGTAGAGTTTACTTTATGTACAGTTTATTTCAATTTCCATTCTCAATCGTGTTTCTTTATTTTTATTGCATTAAGTGGTTTTATTTAGTTTAGCACAAAGACAATTACGTAAACATCTAGATCCCAAATTAATCATTTAGATAGTTTGACCGTAGATCGAACCCAAAACTCTGCGTGTCAGATGTGTATGGTGACCGCTTTACCACGCGGGTCTAATAATAATATCGCAATAATGTACAGAATGCTAAACATTTCGTGAATTCGTATAAAAGAAATCGAGGCTAAACATATACGGTCATAAAACACCGTCACAATACGTGGGTTATAAATTAATACGCATATTCGACGTGGCGCGGCATTCGGCACGCGTCGTATTTTTCGAGGCAGGGGCTCTGCGCGGCATGTTGGGAAAACGAAAATCGAAAACGAACGAATACGTGGCGAAAATTCCATTTTTTCCAAGGTTTGAGTTTGCCAACCTGTAGGGCAGTGCAGCGGGTTGCGTATGGTATTTTTAGTCGAATTGTTTAAATTTTGAGTTGATTCTGTAAACCATCAGTTTATTAAATTTAAACGAAACAAAAACGTTAAGCGTCGTTGTTAACGTTACGGCACGAAATAGCAAACGCTTTTTCTTTTACTTTGACTCTTAATGTAATTTTTTGGTGCTGTTACGATTTTACACCAGATTTAATAGTACACCCATAAAAAAAATCCAAACCAAAATGAGCATGTCTTCAAATCTCTTCGAATGTGTAGCGTTATGCTTCATAACAACCTTTTTAATTTTCACTATTAGCGTATTTTTACTTTTAAGGCGAAGTGAAAATCCCTTACGTTCCTCAAACAACCCTACAAACCCAACCGGAAACCGCGTTTGTGCGTGCCACACGACACTTGTTCAACATTCGTGCGACGTGTTCGCCTGTGCAAACATGTTATTGTCCCGATTTGAGCCCTGATTGTGATTGTTCTTAAAGACCCTACACATTAGAGACATTGTCTCGAATAGTATGAGATTTAGAGGTTTGATTTCTACACTAATAAAAATTTCTATCTTCGTTCGAAGTAACCATAATGTTTAAGAATTGTTTGCCTATTCATACGTCCAATGCTAGGAATGTCTCACACATACAGTTCGAATACTAACCCATCCTTATCCTATTGTTGGGTACGGCTCTATTCCCGTAACAGCAGTAGATATCACCGTTGCAGGAAAATAGCAACCAATAGTGGTTAACCTGAGCCTGAGGTGGGGACAAGATTTAACTACTACTATCCAGACATAATAAACGTGGTTTACGAAATAGGACACTTACACTTTAACATCGCTATTTATTCAACTAAAGGTATTTATTATACAGAATACAGTACAAAAGTTTGCGTAGTTCCCTAAAGAACAACTTCATACGCACTGCGGCACACATTAAACTCCTAGTAGCAGTCTTTCAATCCTATGTGACGCTTCGTCCTCAAATTTCCCGGATCTATGGTAACACCTCGACACAAATTGTGAGCCTGCAACATTCTTTTTCCCTTAATACCCCCGAAAATTGATGCTCCGCTACGCAATAATCCGCCCTACTGCTATAGAGAGAGAGGAGAATTACGCGTGAAAAAAGCTCTGTGTCCATCGCTCCGTTATAAATCTAAGTGGAGCCCCCATATGTTCAGTGATAACCCACGTAACTCTTCCCCGGACGAATCACTTGGTTCTAGCTTCAGGTATCAAAAAATACGTTGCCCGCTGCTCCGAAACCGCCTTGTTTATGAGAATTTCTTTTGGATTACTTGCCTGTACAACCTTCACCTACAAATATCTTAGTGTTACTTGTTATTAGGCCCTTAACTTAACTCGTCTTAAAGCTATTGTTAATCATTATCATTTGGAAATTAATATTAAAGTAGTAAACCATTAGAAATACTTTAGGGAAATGTAAAAGATTAGTTGACTGAAGATTATTATTTTTATATGGACTTTACTATTAAGAAAAAAATAATTGAAATCTGAGTTTTAATATTAAAATGACGTAGATTAAGTAAATTAGATAATTAAGTCGCTATAAATTCTGTTAAAACTTTAATAAGTGTTCCTTAAGAAAACCTTAAAACATTTTGTACGAAGAAGCATTTTACATGATCTCATACTGGGACTTACAATTTTATAGACTACATCACCACACAAAAATGAGTGTCCAAATGCGAAGATCCAGAATATGTCTTACCGAATTAAATCAGTATTCAGTCAAGCCATTAATAAATTGGCCATTCGTTTGAAACTGCTAAGGTCCGTAAGCAACAATGTTCCATAAAGAGCCTGGTTATCTGGCTTAAAACAAAAACTGTCGCACATTCGACAAACTTTCTTGTATAGACCTAGCATTAGTCTGAATACCAACACATTCACTCACACAATTAGCACGAGCGAGTGGCAGGTCGCCAGGCCGTTGTAAAGTAAGCGATAAATCGCAGCGCAGGTGCAGAACCCCTGCCTTTGGATTTACCAGCGATTGCGGATTCGGTCCAAAGATGTGGGTTTTGGGAAATTAAGTGGCGAGCGGATAACTTGTGGCTTAGAAAATGCATATGTTGTGTTCAGAAATATAAAACATGTGCATAACTGGCATACACGCGACTAAGTGGGCCCTGCAGCCAAGATTTATAACCAATCTCCAAAGGATTACAGTTCCTCTTAAAGATGTTATTTGCGTAGGGCTAAGGTGAGACGCTATAAAAGAAAAAACAGTAAAGATGTTTCCAAAAATTATCCGTCGTCTAGCGTTGTAGATTTTTTTCCATATTACAGGAAAACTTAAAAGTTATTTTCACACAATACTGTTTACTGAAAACTTCAACTTTTGAAGTCCGATAAAAATATTGTACAGCTTCTTTCCATAAAGAATTTTAATAAAGACTTTGTAAATAAAAATATCACTTGATCATCGTCGACAAAAAATACGTTCTTCGTTTTTTGTCGCTTTGGAGGACAATAGGAGGGTTTTGTTTCAACCAAAGCTTTCTTCCTTTCTTTTTTTAACGTAAATCTGTATCTCTGCTTTAGACATTTCTTTACGTTTCTACTCGGTTACACATATTGTCTGTTTAAATGGCCTCTTTGCCAATTATATCTTTTATTTTTGTGTTTATTTCTATCAGACTTTAGGCTATTGTAGCTTCAACAATTTGTTGTAGTATTTTAAGCGCACCTTATAAATATAAAAACAGAAAATTAATTAAAGATCTTTTTCGGTGTTTTGTCTTTTGATTACGTAGTGAACATTATAGATAGTGACGAATTTTGAATGAAATTTTTATTGAATAGCTCGTGTCGTGCAAAAGTTAATACAAGGAAATAAACAATGTTTTTATGGATAAAGGATATATATGGGGCTACGTTATTTTAGCGTCCGCTATCTCTTATAAATTGACTACAAAGTTAACTAGTGTCGTATTGGTTAGGGTGAAGCTGACGGCGTGTTGAATCAGAGAGTTATATAAATTTTATAAAATAATGGTTATTGACTTGTAAGCCCACTTTAATATTTAAAAAAATCTTGGTTTTGTATCTGGAATACTACATAATTCGAAAGTGCGAGTATTTACACTCTTTATGATAAATAACAAAGGCACCACATTTACACCAGATTCTTTAAAAAATAGGTGTATTTTAGTTTAAAGTATCTACAAAAACGTTTATAAGGTACATCAAAATTTTTAACTTACCTCGCGACGGAAATGCGGTTAACTTCGAGTAGAACTTCTCTCTTAGGAGTTTGGCGACAATTAGCAAGATGCATCAGCGTCAATGTCGTCAGATGGAAGAAGTTCTATACCTTTTATGACACTATGATTAAAACGTTGTCATTTTTAAATAGAAATAATTATATGTTCGTTACTAAGCACCCGCCCATACTGACGATAGAATGACCGCACACACTGAATATTCGCTCTCTCTTGTAACTTAGGCTAAAAACTAAGTAGCGTCGTGTCGGTTGCGGTGAAGACTGCACGAGCTAGTTAGTTGAAGAGTTATGCAAACTGTACATACAAACATACAAATTGTTACACCTTGATTTTCAGAAGTTTCTCTGCTTTGAAATGATAAGTTTTGTGTAGTTATCCTTTATTGGTCTTTCTTACTGATTTTATATGTAGAGTACAGTTAGGTTATTCTTATTACTGAAGTAAAATTAGATTTTGTTGGTGACATACAAAGTGGACCCTCATAATAATATGTTTATTCTGTGAAGAACTCTACTTATGGTCTAAAAGATTTCACATATAAGACCAGCTGATGGACAGAACTAAACTTAATTTTTTTTAATTTGAGTAATGGATGGTACATGGTGATGGACGATGGAAGGGCACTGCCACCTATTGAGCAACCAATTTTTGATAGCATCGGAATCATACATAAGATCGAACACAGATGCCCTCCTCTCCTTGCTCTAACCTGGAATACCGTATTAGTCTCACCTCACTATATAACCAAGAACACACCAGAGTATAATATTGTTAGTAAGGAGAAATAGGTGTGGCGGTGGTGCCACCAGACTAGAACCACGAATGGTTCTACCACTTTATATTCCATTTCGGTGAGACTTAACAAGTTTAGTGGGTACTTAACCTTAGTATAATCAGTGTAGTCCGAAAGGAGAGGTACTACCGCCTATTTTAAGCGTAAAGCAGTTCTCATGTTTCGGTGGAAGGATGTGGATGTCAGCTGATGACTTGTATATGATGCGCCCATCTTCGTCTTCAAGAATGGTAAGGGAGCTGTAAAGAGTTTCAGGAAGAACTTCTGTTCTACATGGAGTTATAAACTCCTTATCTCACTACTTACTTATAACTAAGCGACGCTTACGCTCGCGTGGAGTCTGCCAATTTCCGTAACAGCGTACAGGATTGAACTGTAATGGAGTTATAAAAGTTATTTCATTATTCAGCTCGTAATTAGATTTCTGCGAAGCTGCTAATATAAATTAGAGTTTAATACATTTATGTTTAGCTCTGAACTTGAGGATTTAAATTACGTATTGAGCTGCGTACTGTAGTTCACTTTGGTGTTACGTGGTTTACACGCCTAATGCTTTTGGTATGCATAATAGAAATCAATGTTTTTAAGAAATGTATGAACTTAAACCAATATCAACAAATATTTTCAAATTCTGCTGCTAAAAACAGTCTTAGAATTTAGGTTGTGGTACCACCAGGCTGCTGTGGAATTGCATGCTTGTTTGCTACTTCTATGGTTTTCTGCGAATGAAACTATAATTATGTGCTTAGGTCTGTTCAGACCTTTTTAGTTTAGTTTACTACAATCTTCAATCTCTAAGGTAGCGATTGACTTGCAATTCAAGTCGATCTCCGGTTTATTTATATTTCGTATTGTTTATATTTATATGCGTACACATTTATTTCGTTTTATCACTTTATTAGAGAACCATTTTCTCTTAGCTGAGTTTACAGCAAAATATCGAATACTGGAGTTATTATGTTTACCATATTTTTATCTTCCTTTGACACTAAAGAAAACATTTGGATGAAATATGCAAGGAAAATGTTTGCGTTCTATAAAGGTTCAGATTAAAGGTAAGTAGATACAAAATTCAGAACACGGACCTTTCGAGCAGGGCAACCTGTTTATTTTCGGAATTAGAAACCTTAGAGACGCAGAAAATCCTAAAATTAGTAAATTAAGATTTTTATATGTAGTAAATGATATTGGAAGATGGTAGAATCTTGTGTGGTTCGCATCCGGCGGCACCAGAGCCACATCTATTTTTACATATTAACAGCAGTGTTACGTGCTGCTGTGTTCTTGTTTGAAGTGTGCGGGAAAGGAGACATATTTATCCGAGGCGTTTACAAGGGTAGCATTGCATTTGTGACCGACTTCAGGTAGGATGTTGATCCTATCAGAGCTTGATTAAAGATGTCCATGAGGAGCAGTGACTACTTACTATCAGATGGACTGCATGCTCGGTTGCTACTTCTACACAATAAAAAATTTAATATCTTCATGTAATTCCGGAGACTTTCATGGTGATCGATCAAAAGCCATGGATCCGCAATCATAGATATATACGCACACACCGTCACACATTTTTGGTATTATGATGTATACAATGAGCAATGGAATTTGCACTTTTATGTGCCCGTTTTTTCAGGCAGGTTTTAGTGTGAAATTGGAAACGCACAAATTTGAGACATTTCCAATATGGCGGACACGACTAAAAAGTTATCTAACGAACCCTGTCACCCAATATGCGTGAACTGATTAAACCGATAAATTGCTCCAAAGTTTTTAATGACGCAACGCTCCATGCTCCATCGCTCAATTAATTTCGTTGTGACGTCACTCTGGGGTGTAGATATAAAGCCCTATGACAAATATTGACGAGCCTATGCTCTACAAAAATATGTAAATCTTTTGGCACTTAATTTCCATAATAATCCTTTGTTAACATTGAAATAACAATAACCAATTAATTTGTAGCTAAGTCAATAATTACTAAAGCTTGTAAATACATTGAAAATGATCGTTAATTTATTGCAAACTTAACTGCTTCGGCGCTACTAATTACAGTTTTATCAGTTTCTAAATTTAAAAAACGTGTTTATTTTTGAAACTCACCTTATACTAAGATTTGGAATCGATTTGCATCAATTTATGAAATCATATTAGAGTCATTATTATCATCATCGTCGTCACATTTATATTTTTTTGCCAAACATTCTACGACCGCAATTTAAAAATTAGTTAATAATTTTACCTCACAAATGCAATTTTTAGAAGAGTAATACAAGATTCTATCAAAATGTAATTTACTTGTGTTTATAAAATGGATAAATATAGAGTATACTTATTTTTGAAAAATATCGTCAATAACCAAACAAATCCATTACCCTTCTAATAGCGGAGGGTCTCAACATCACCATGACATACAATTTTCTTTCACAAAGTATGACGAGCTTTCATTTCCCTGCTTTCAAAGGTATTGGCTGAGATTTTATCGAAGCGACAATCCAGTAAAGTGGGGCGAAGTGTCGGGACTGAAATAAAAATTATTTTATGTACAAAGCTCTTGCCGTAGCGTTTTCTATTTATTGGCAGTTATTTTTACACGCTTTCATCCTATCAGTCCCTTTAGGGGATTTTCAAAAATGCAATTTAAGAGGATCCCCTGCAAAATATCACGTATCTAGATCAGTTAAGGTAGTATGTTGTCTTCCAGTTGTCATGTTTTAGTCAGTTTAAGTAAGAAGTATAAACCGTAAATAACACGTAAACACCGCCGATCGCTGTTGCTATCGTATGTGAGCAGTTGTCGAACCTCATCGTAGGGCCTGATGGGCGGTTTTAAAACGTCCAAAAATGGTGGGCCTCTAACCCGTATTCCACTTATACGCATTGTACCAGCATGGTGGAGCACGCTCCAGGCCTCCTTCAACCATGGAGGGAGATTCGCGCCCATCAGTGGGACACAAAAAGGGTTGCAGTTAACAAAAACTAGTTGAGACCCTATGTAAACATAATGTAGGATCTCATTATTATTTTGAGGCCAAATATTCCCTCAACAACACGAAAAGTTTTCATCTCGGCAACCCCTAATTAATTTGGGAGTTTTCATTACCTAGGCTTAATGTTTAGATGGAGGTATGTATATTGTTATGATATATTATTAATATTACACTATTCAACTGAACAGTTCTTAAAATGAAGTGTGTTTCGATGACCTTTAATCAAATTCACGAGCTATTACTACTTAAAACGAATAATTTCAAACCAGTGCCGACATCTTACAACTGATTTTTAAACCAGTTGCCCGCAACCGATTTAGCTGACATTTTGCATATACACCTTTAGTTTAGATGACAAAGTACTGTGTGATAAAATTAATGACGTTGTTCTAATTACAATGATATGAAATGTATTTATTTTATATAGCCCTACGGGGGCACAAGTTGTCAGTTACAATATTTTGTCTTATACTACCACAGGATCGAAACAGGATTACTGAGATGATTAATTATTTTTACGCAATTTTTTATAACGATTTTTATTATTTTATACTTATTGTAAATATTTATATGTATATAAGTTTATGTAGTATTAGTTTTTATTTTCCTTGTTTTTATAAATGAGTTTATATAATTAATATTCGTTGAATAAATATAAAAGTCTTTTTACGCATCCCCATGATATTGATATCATATGAAAGATGTTTCTAAGAAGAATACAAGAAACACAATATTACACTACATAAAAAATATTAATATTTTTATTTGTTTATGAGTTAAAATTTAAACCTCATCCAGTTCCCAGGTGTGCCGACAGATGCACAGAGTAATTTAATTTTCCTAGGATTAATGAAAAGCTTACAGTAGCTACTTTGCGTGGAAACTAGTGTACAAAAGTTTAGTTTTACAAATTATGGTTCCGTCTCATGGGTGTCGTTACGTGTGTTCTGGACTAAAATGTAATAGTTTCATGTTTCAAGGTTTTTGGCACAGATAATTAATACAGATAATTAATACATTGGTGCTAAATACTATACATAGAACTAATGGAACACTAACACATTACATTATGAGGTGGTAGAATCTTTGAGGTTCTACTCCGTCGGCACGACCACTACATCAATTTCAACCTTATAACAACAGTATAACAACAGTATTTTAGTTTGGTCGGTGTGGTAACGGAGACATCCCTATCCGAAGCGTTTCATCTTCCTCTACAGTGGTAGCAAGGCATCTGTTGTCCAACTCAGTTAGGACTCAAATCTAATATGGGTTTGATGACAGATGTCTATGGGCGACAGTAGGCACTTACCATCAAGTCGACTGCATTACTCTTACATAATAGAAAAGAAATGGCACAATTACCTATCATATTACTACGTATATACAATAAATCGTAATTACTTAAATAAGAACTAAAATGAGTCTTATTTACTTATATTTTAAGACGTGCATAATATTTTTGAAGTGATCATTACATTTTAATGAAAGGTTTAGTGAAGTTTTTTAAATTGTATTGAAGTAGCAAACGAGCATGCAGCGAGAGTGATCGCTACTGAGTAAATGTGATCTTCTGCGCTCTAGAGAGCATATCAAGCCATCGCGTTTTGGCTTTCCTACGTTGTTGGATGTTTCGTAAGGGCATATCTTTTGCAAGACTAGGTGATTACGCTCGAAAAGCGGCCGTGCTGCGAAAATTTCAGTTCTAAGCTTGTAGATAGTGCCAAAACGTCAATGACGTAATTCAGAATCGCTTGGTGCCATCTCTTGATGAGTTACGAGAAGTCGCCACAGGCACTTCACGAGAGGTTGATAACATCCCGCACAAATGGCTACTAATCTGTACCTATCCTAAATGGATCAGTCTATTGTGTGTGTATTTTACACTGCTTAACCAATTATATGAAAGTGCCCGTGACCTGAAAAGAGTTGTAGCTACGGGGTTAAAATATATAATCGAACCAAAGAGTTCTATTACTTTTATAAAAATAAGTCATTGCTGCATTGAACCAACGGCGTGCAATTGTGAAGATAAAATCATTCGCTATAACCACAAAACTCTGCAACTCTTTGTTTCAAAGGAAATTAGTAAGTTGCCAACCCTAAGATTTAATTTCTAGAGCTATTTGTGTCAAAGGAAATACTTGTTTACTTGAAAGTTAGCAACCCTAAGGTTTGTGCCACATCAGAGGCCAGTTTCGAGCATCGTTATACGCGTTGGTGCGGGGCTCGTTAGGCGAGTTTCAGACACTAGTGTTTCTCGGACAGCATTCGCGAGGCTCGTTAGGTAACTTTCTGACACAAGTGTTGGTGGAAACTTCTTTTGTTAGTTTGTCCGAATATTTGTGCTATCGATAGTTTGATCGGAGTTTAAAGGCA